>JABFPT010000099.1:4825-15277 GCA_022817245.1 Nixonia krombeini | reverse complement strand
CCCTGGTGTTGCTGTTTTTACTAATTAAATTGACATCAATGATTATCCGTATCTTACAGATGCTGCAACAAAACTCGTGTTTAATTATAACGGAAAAATCAATAACGGAGAGCTTTAATGCGAGGTGATTATCGCCGACGCAAAGCAGCATAATATGTGAAATACTGTTAAGCAACAGTTCGATCAATGTCGTCAAAATATTTCATGTTTACCGAGCATTTCCCAACGGTCATCTTTCAACAAAATTCGCTCAGGAACGACCACTCGCCGTAAAAAACTTCGTTATTTATAAATGTTGTATAGCATCATGAATTTCGTTATGAAAAGATTGTTTCGATAATAATCGTAAAGTGTGTTTACCGTTAAAAATATGGTATAATAAATATTTTGACGTTTAGTGAAAGGATTAAAGTCTCAAATAGACGCAAACTCTCGTAAAAATAGTAAGAAATTTTCGTTGAGGTACTGCGAAAATAAGATATTAACAAATGTATTTTAACATTCAGCGACTTAATACGTACGTTAAAATGTTAACGACTCGCTCAATGAATAATATATTCTGACTGAATATTATACCAAATTACAGAACGTCCGAGAACGCAGCATTGCGTTTACTTTGCGACATTCGAATAAAGGGGGTGAGATTTTTTAAACACTCAATTACGAAACTTCATATTGAATTCGGTTGTTCGAAACTTCTTTCATAATAGCAATGAATTTTGAAGTTGATCAGTAACGTAGCATGTAATCGAGTCACGTTATTCGTACGTAGATTCAAAAATGCAACATTTTCCATATAATCTTATTTGACGGTAGTTCAACATTATGCGATGGTTCATGTTCTCCAACAGCATAAAGAAGTTACACCTTTCCTGATTCTGGCGACTAGCAATCATTGAGAAACGTATACCTTGGTTCGAGGTACAACTACACCTGAGTAACGACCGAAAATGCAGTAACAACAGCTTGTAACGCTTTAGAATGTCTACGTATACTTCACAAACGGTTGTGCAGTAAAGAAAAGAAACTAAAGAAAGCTGTTCAAATAATTAATTCAGTTTGATTTGTGCCTCGGAAAACATTATTTATTTCATTCAACATTTACCAGCACGTTTACCTGTATATATTACAAATATTGTAAGTATAGTTTTTATTTTTACCTATTATCTATTGATTCTAATGATTTCGTTTTCGTTTTTGATAGATTGAAAGTAAGCAGGAACTCCTTTCAAGATTATAAAAGAGAAACCAAACGTAGATAACACTCACCGCCAGTGGCTGTTCTATGAACTGGCGCAGCGGGTGCAGGCGGCACAGATCCAGCGATGCTGTAAAGCGTCTGCCCACTCCCGTATTTCAAGCCGCTACAGTGGCAAGGGGTTGTTGGTGTAGCAAGGCCTTCGCTACCTCTTGCTATCACTGATATCTCATCCAGCTCATGTCCACTATCATAATGGCACAACCTGGTCAATATAAAGAGATTTTACCGATTAATTACCTTAACGTCGTTAGAAAAAGATTTCGATTTTGCTATACCAAAAAATTACACTGTTTTGTTATTAAATTTATTTCGTTTTATCAGCGATATAAATTCAGTGTACGCATACGTTCATTTATTTTAATGTTTATTATAGTTTACAAAGCTATAAAAGTGTAAACGACGAAAACACATTCTTGACGTCAGATTAGAACGTCTATTATTCACCTCTTTAATTAAAAAAATTTTTTCTGTTAGATATATACAATTAAACAAACAAGTGAAAAGTTATTTCAAACGGCAGCGTTTAAACCATCTTCTTTACATTTAAGACAGTCATTTAAATTAAGCAAATGAAAACAACTTCACTTGGAGACTTTAATTTCAAGAACTTTCACTGAGGAGTGAAACAAACTTTGCGTTGTTTCTCTTTCAAATATGAAAAAAGTTCATTTTCAATGTGTATCCTTCATTTATCAGAATAATATCAATTCAGTGTAAACATTATAACATTTTTCTTTATAATTTTTCGTAATATTGATAAACATTGGGAAGTTGAAACCTTTCCTTTTGTACTTAACTGCATGAAATGTATGAAAATAAATATTAATACGTAATTGCTAATGTGAGGTTTTCGAAACTCTAACCAGTATTATTTTTTATTAATTTAGTCAAGAATTCAATAAGGACACAATGTATGTAGAAGGGTTCCACTAGGTATTCACTGCCATTCCAATAAAACGCATTAGCAGTAATTCCCGTAAAATCTCTTGCTTTCAAAACAGCTAAAAGAACGGTGCGGAATAATTCATTACTTCCATAAAATAAATTTCTCTAAATTTTGTAAAGCAATTTGTGTTAGTAATGCTCCGAATGAGATAAATGAAAAATAATTTCTACTATATAATTTGTAGATATTTAAAATATGATGTTAATTTTTGGACGATTTCATTCTTTCATTGGACAAAATTGATATTTAAAAATTATCATTTTCCTACCACACTTAGGCTATTCACAATTACTTGAAAGTTAACGTAACTGTTTATCGTTGAGAGAAGTAAAAATAGGTGAATAGGCAAATAAAGAGACATCCACTTTGACTGTTTGTCATCACTTTATAAAAACGTGTAACTTTAAAACTTATTTGTGCTTTAATGTTCACAGCTTATGTATTATAAAAGAATTTGTTTAGGTTAAATTACATGAACTTGAGTTGACTGATAATGTTATGTAGCGTTGAAAAAGTAATGTAAATGAACCGAAGTGACAGTGACGAGCAATAATACTGACAATAATAAACTACGTTTACCGAACTAAAAGACCTCGCATATTTCTATTATGTAAAGGTGTGCCCTAAAGCTGAAAAGACATGAGTAGAAAATTGGTGAATGCTTACAACCTGGTCGCGCTAGTACTGGCGGTGCCTCCGCCTCCCCCATCGACACAGGCAGAATCGGACCTGCCGCCACCTGCGCTGCCTCTGCCTGTGCTACGGCCACGAAGCGACTGCACCAGTCGCTTTGCGCCGGAAGACATTACACGAAGGTGATCCAGCCTTTCGAATCGGCAGTCGCTTCCGCAATTCTAGAAGACCGTTGGTGCGGGTAACGCTGGTAGTGCACGTAGCAGAGAGTGTAGGAAGCCAGCAGGGCGAAGAGCAAAGCGTCCGAGCGGCTGCAGCGCCAAACACACCCCCGACGCCGGTGTCACCGGCCAGTGGGAACAGCAGTGCTGCAGTAGCTTATCCGTCTCATGTCAGCCGCGGAGCCTGTTGTTTCGCACTTGTTGTTCGAATTCGCCGTCCCTTGTGGAACAAATCGACACGGTATTAGCACCGATTGCACCTTTCTCGACGACTGGCCTCAACAGTAACATTCGACTTCGTAGCAGACGACTCGCGAGGTAATCCGTATTCCACGCGCGAACGTGACCGGCAACATTTAGCAGATCCTCTGAACGCCGATGCGTCCCGCGTACCCATGCGGCTTTGACGCACGAATGGCATCACGCGTCCTCGCTCATTTTTTAGATTCTTTCTTCTGGTTACCGCGACTTGTCGCATCCGTGCCACCCTCCTCGTCGCAGGACTTGCGGCTGCGCAGCAGCAACAAGTGTCTTTACAGTGGAGCCCCGCTGTACTTGTACTGTAATATCGCCGAGGGCATCCGGTTTAATTTTCGAAAAGAATCCTGCCACGGGTCGCCGATATCTGCAAACAAAGTTCAATATGCTCATCAGATTGTGTTTCACCCCCGACCGCCTGCAATCAAGTTAAGTCAACTCGACTTAGCCGTGCAACAATTTTGCTCGCGGACCTAATATTCATCAACCGTACTCGCCATTGACATTGAGGAGAGTAATGTTTAAGATGCGGAAAGCACAGATTCGTGCTTCACGTACTGTGAGATCATACAACGGCGACTAGTAACCTCGTATTCAACAAACCATCAATGACTGCAATATCTCTATCGCGATCTGCGGTATACGATCCAAAGCATACTCAGGCTAATCAGGATTAATTAACGTACCGGTGGGCAGCTATAATAGGTTCGCATTGTACCGCAGATGTTTATGCACATGCTTCGTAAGTTATGGGATTCAGATTCACGTGGTGTGGCGTATTGCAATTATTATTGACGTCTTAACATCGCCATCGTCATGAAAGATGCAAAATAATATTCCTACGTTTGCCACGTCAGATTCCATTATCACGCGTTATTTACTTATAAGCATTATTTACGTGTTCTATCGGTGATCGCCAACAAAAAATAAACCCTGTTCACGCGTTCAATTCGTAAGAGAATTTAGTCAAATTTAGATCGAAGTATGCCTTTCTCAATTAGAACTGTATAATATTTAAGCAGGGCAATGTATAACGATCATGACGTTATTTCATTATAAACATTTTATTGATACGAGTACAATAATGATACAATATACAAATTGAAAACGGTTATCTTCGTGTAGTCTTGTCGCGAGATGGAAAAATATTAACTCGCGGAATCTCATGAAATTAAAGTGTGATAAATTGAAATGTCACTCGGACATATAATATGATCCATCAATTTATTTACAAATGCATGATTTTGTCGTAGAGTGTGAAACGTGTGGATAGGTAAACATCATAACATAGAAAGTCACGTACAAAAGAACAGGCCAGTTGAATGGCATAGGTATTGAACTGTCACCGTTGGTTCGCATGACGTATTACTTTTAACTATTATTCTCGTCTAGATCACAAAACCCACTTAGACAATATCTACCATCCTCCGTCGCGTTGTTTAATAACGATCGGTTGGATGCATAAGCGTATATTTTCAGAATATTTCTATGCGTTGCAGCTACTTTCCAAGACTTGACGTGTTTGCAGAAGTACGAATGAAAATTTTCAGCGTTCAATTGCTCCTTTTAATGAGGTGGTATCGAATTTCTCTCGAAGCGACTTCAACCCCTATAATTGATTGTCAAGGAAATTAGGTTAGAATTAAAACAACTTTATACAAGGGTTCGTCCCTCCATTCCTTCCCTCGCAATGCGTATTATTGATTTTTCATTCCGCTAACGGACGCGAAATGAAACAAAACGTTTGTATGCGTAAAAAGTATTCTGGATGTGACTATCAATATAATATTAGTATTAAGGGCTGTGGTGCTGAATATAATTAAAAGATCTTTGTTTCTTAATAATTAAAAAGAAAATAATACATAATTAGAGGATGAGAAACGAGCGCCCAGCAATGTTTATGAATCGATTAAAGAAGAACACAGAATTAAAGATATAGACGATATAATTTCTGTTAGCTTTATTAATTGATTAAACAAGTTTGCTAACTTCGCGAATTCAATTTTTATTATCTTGTATATTATGCAGTTCAGAGAAATAAAGGACATGTTCTATCTTTTGTTGACAAAAGGAATACAATTTATACGGGTAAAATGTTTAAAATTTGTTATGCAGAAAAGGAAGGGGAAAAAATACTTCACGAAATTTGAAGAGTCAAGACAAGGACAGAATTTTCGTACGTCTTTTCCACGTTAACGAAATTAATGCCAAAAAGCTTATTTGAATAAAGAAAAATGCTTTACTTCATGTGTAAATACGTTTTGATTGCAAGAGAGGTGGCTATTTGTATTAATTTTTTAAACTTTTATAAATGTCCTAATTGTTGGTTTAAAGAATATATCTTGTAAAGCAGATCAAAGTTAAGGTAACATGATTGTTGCATTTCGAACAAAGGTCTTTAAGGGAATCCAATAATCACATCGGCACTAAATAACACAAAAATGATTTCAAGAGAATATTTTCTATAATATATTTACTTTTTCATTCAAATAATAGTACTCAATCGTCAATATGCACCGTTACAAATTTATAGTACTCTTCAGAACAGACAGAATGAACTGCCTCTTCACCTTTCATATTTTTCATAATACGTCAACTTTCTGAGAAATTTGGAATACAAATTTTATTTATGAAAATTAACATCCTCACAAGTATTGTCGCTGTAGGGTAATATAATCCTACGAGATTTAGGCTGGGAAGAAGTGATACATTATATAAAGAAATTCGATCGATTTTTCTAAACGCACTATAGACATTTGTTTATACTGAATAATGGGTCTGTGATACGATTGTTTATGATCGCTGTTACTGAATATTTATTTATGAATATGAGTCACTGCTTCTTCCAAACAATCGTAATATGGTAAATTATTGTCATCGCATAATAGATAACATCGTGTTTTCCATGAACACTAATATTAAATAATGTGTTTCACAATGTCACGAATACTAATTTTTAGATGTCAAGTAAACATACATATGGTAAAAGTTAAAATTGATACCGGATCACGCGAAGGATTTTCCTGTAAGGCAAATATACCAAGCTCTTATGTATTTACAATGTAAGTAATATTCAAATGGTGAAATGTTGTAAACGAATCCTTTATCGCAAGGACTCTTGTGTACCTCTCATGAAATATATGACGACAAATAGTTCAAGCAGAAAACATGAAACACTATTTGGCAACCACAGCCATAACGGTACTTGTTCTAAGAAGCAGTAATACAGGTAGTATCAGCTCAAACAATGAGTTAAATAAGCTTCGAAGGTCACATTTTCATCAAACTTTTAGTATGAGTTAGAAAGTTTCTACTCTAGTTTCCAGTAAAGTTCTAAAGTGGTGTGCTTTCGAATTCACCTGAAATGCAGCATTACAGAATGTTAGTTTTTGCTTTAGTAATTTGTATCGTCGACTCAATAGAGTCTCGCAGATTTCATTTCCGTGTGGCAAGATTCAGCCGCATTCAGTGAAATGGATGCATTTTCCTCATTGAATCGTTAAAGAGGGGAAATTTACTTAATTGTTCCCTCGATCGGGAGAAGAACTTGAAAAAAAAAAAGAAGTCGTCTCAGCGGACGAAAAGTGTATACGAAATAGAAATTATTACGGATGAAGAGTAACGGTTCAAATGGTGTTTTAAAGAGCTTTATTTCTTTTTCTGTGCAACGAAGAGAAAGAGAAAAAAGAAAAATAAAATAAAGAAAGAAAAGGAAAAAGAGATAGGAAGAAAATCAAGGAAAAGCAAAAAGATTCACGAATCTTCACTGATGACTACGGTAATCTTCTGGGACTTGAGCAAATTTGACTGGCAAAGCGAGCTGATTTATAGTTTAAAGAAGTTGTGTACTGTTGGAGGGGCTTAATGTCACTTAAAATAGCAAGTTTTGTCTAAGCTATGACAGCCTACCAACAGAAACACGTCCATGAGGAAAGAGAAGTTAGAGCGTTTAGAGCGAGAGCTGGGTGTCTTTTTAGTTAAAAATAACTCCTCTGCAATATCCTGAGACTTGCAGGTGGAGTACGTTAACTGCATTACGTGTTATTGGATGTCCAAATTTCCGGATAATTCTTTAAATTGTTCATCTTCGCGTTGAAAATCTGCCAACGCAGTGAAGCAAAGAAAGCGCATAATTACAAGCCCCGGGCAAGACAGAAAGAACGGGGATTTATTTAGTGAATTATGCTAAACGAATGCTTGTAGTAGGGCATTAAATAAATCAATGTCTGCGTATATTAATTCACAATAATCGCGCAACACAATTTCGATTTCGAACGTACATTCGTAAACGGCGTATCGCTGAGAACATAGCGATAGACAAACATTGTTAACGGGAAGTTGGTTTAATTTCGTTTCGTAGGTCAAGTAAGACAGTTTATAATTTGCAAATTCATGTGGAAAACTTAATGTAAATTTGTTCAGCTGTGTAGAATGCAACGTGTAATATACTGGAAAATGTAGCAGCAGACAGTGAATATTTCTGTTACGCCTTTTATTTCAAGAAGATTTGTTAGATTTATTTCAATGTAAGAGTAAGAGTTAATGTAGCACTTACATAGTAATTAAAAACACTGTTCAATTGCTTAATGTGTAATGTAATACATAATAGTGTTGCAAAGATTATTTTCATAAAACAAAAATATGTAATTGTTTTGTGAAAGAATGTGTCGTTCCAAATTAAAAAAATGCACAGACATACGTTATATTGAATTTCTATTTTCAACAAAGAAATTAAAAATATAAAGAGTTTAAATTTTAAAAAATGTTAAAAAACGAAATAAACAATTCGCAAGTAAATTTAATTTCAGCAAATAATAAATTCATGTTTCTTAACATTATAATAATTACAAATATCAAAAATACTATGTACCATTGAAAATAAGTATGCTAATGTTACATATTACTGTAGCAAACTTTTGACATATACATCTCAAATGCACATCTTGAAATTAAATGTCGGAATCTTTGAAAGTATTCTGTTGTAAAAAAATAGGTCAAGTAACAAGATAGATCTGAAGACGTAAGATATAAAGAATCAGGAAAGGGAATAATGTTAATCTACAAGATAAGAATAAGAATGTTGAAAGCAAAACAAACGTGGAAAAGCCGAATGCTAAGAAAAGTATTGGGAAAAGAGGTGAAGAGGCCATGAAAAATACTCGGAATAATCGTGAAATTTACATAACGTCGATGAAGCTGCTGCGACGCGTGACTTCAAACCATTCTATAGAGTTACAATATTGTTTGATGTGTCGGCTTTTCCGTTTCTTCCCCATGAAGAACTGTAACCTTAAAGTAAGAAGTGATAAAAATTCCCTGTATTTAACTTTGTTGATCTTATTGTAACATAAATAGAATTTATTCACACATTTCATTAAATGAAACACATTGCTTAGAAGGAATGTTGAAAATTACTTAACACTGAAAGTTATAAAATGGCAAACCCGTACCATATAAATCAATTGACTTTTTCAGTAATCTCCCTCGTAAAAGTGAAAATAAAACATGGGAATACTCGTCTTTGATTCGTTAACTATCAGTGCAAACCTCGCATTCTCGCTACTACGAACCAATTCTTCGTTTAGACCAGCGATACTTTTCTCTTGCAAATTCCCGACATAGACATTAATTTCCACAACGTTAAGACATCGATAATGATGCTCATGTACAAGAAAAATTTCTGTATTTTTTCTTCTGATTAATGATCAGTTAACATAAAATTTATGTTTTTGTACATGACAAAAAGCACCACAATTAAATTGTTTTATTTCATATTAAGCGAAGCGCATATTCGCAATTCTTTAAATTCCTTAAGTTTCGCCTAAAAAAACTACACATACGATTGAGAAATGTATATCCCTATACAAACAGTATATCCGTAATTTTTCTGAGCAATGGAAAGTAAAAGTGGTCTTTACACGATGTCGTACATACCCGGGTAAAAATGCATTGAAGTATTGCAGCTTTTCGCATGAATGACGCAAAAGCGTCAGTTACCCGATTATTACTGCACAAAACAAGGCGCATAGTATCATATTTAGTTTATTCAGTATATGTACACATCTGTCATATATATCTCTGAAAGAAATAACAATATAATGATAATATTAAACCATTTCAATCAGAGGTCAGTACATAAAAATGTTCTTTATAGCAGGTTGAATTGTAATACTTTTACTCTTAGCGTATACGGCTGTTTCATGAAACTATTAATCGCTATTCAGTCACAAACTGGATAAATATTTTTGATTGTTTACGTTTATCTCACATTGACATCTTGGTATTTTATGTTACATCTCTTCATCAATATGTACGAATGTTTGGTGCATGTCAGCTTATATTCCATTTTTATTTATGTTCTATTTATTATACATTTTCTATTTTTACTTTTTCTCCTTTTATTTATTTCGATCACGTAACATCATAATTTAATCATAAATCAATTTTCCGTTTGTAGGAAATGTAATAAAATAAACAATTGGATTAGTCACAACTACAAAGTTCTCCTCGTGTGTAACAACGTTTTCTTATGATAATTCTGTGAAAATGTCATTTTTAATTTCCGCTTTCAAATTCACTGCAAATGTATTTAGATTTATGGTTATTATTGATATAAGTTTAATATTTGGTTATTTATTTAAGTATGTTATGCACTGTTAAATTATCAAACTATAGTATTCTCAATGGCACGTGATGATACATGTATTTTAAAATCATTAATGTATATAATTACGTCATGTAAGTAACATTAACTGCATACTTCCACAATAACAATCTGTTATGGAATTATGATAACTAAATGTATTAATTTACTAATTAAAAAAATCGGTGTGTATAATTATTTGCAGCACTTTATGATACTTAGATTTAGATTTCCTTTAATCAAAAAGTATTATGCCATGTACTATTCTATCGTCCTTTTCTACATATAATTGTCTAATATTGATCTAACTTTAACCGTTTCCATACAGTTTCTGCACACATAAATGTTAAGTTAGTTCTCATAACACAAGAGCAAAAATCAGAAGAGTACAAGTGGGTTTCATCATCATTTCATCGTACAGAAATGCGTCCAAAAATTATAGAGGGTACGGAAATATATTTTGTCTAAAAAAACGTTACGCAAAAACGAA
>JABFPT010000098.1:40312-52898 GCA_022817245.1 Nixonia krombeini | reverse complement strand
CACTAAAGATTGTCATCATTTAATGTTTCTTGTTCGTACAAATATGAACCTGAAAGTATATTTTGTGAATCAAGAGAATTGACTCAAATGTAATAATTTTGTAATATTTAAAAATCGTCGTTACAAAATCGTCACGCCCAACCCAATTAGCTCATCCAATTATTTTGACTATGTGACATATACCAATGACTTAATACGAATATCAATCTTTTTCACTGGCCGTGAATTAATTATTAATGTTTCTTATACTTTCGCGACTATTTCATCAACGATTATGTAGATTGATTAATGAAAGAATTGCAAGTGGAAAGAGCAAGTACAATGACAAGATCGGCAGTAATGCGTCAATTCATGATTTCAAAATCGACTTTTGCATTTGCTTAATCGGTTATGAAAAGAAATCCTCATCAGTATACTCAATAAAGTTAATAAATTAAACAGACAATTTTAATAAGTATGGCACAAATTAACGATGTACTTCATCATCAAGATAAAGAAGTACCGTACGAAATTAACAAAATGTTCTCAACACGTAATCAAAAGTGTTCTTATGCATTTAGATATTTGTACACTCGTTAAATTTTGTCAACACAGCAATCACGTAATTAAATAGCATTTTATAATACGTGTGGATTTAGTCGACGTATACTACTGTTGATGGTAACATGCAAATTATGGTGATTAGTATTCAAAAGCGGTACAAATTTTATCACTTAAAATTCAAATGTAACCAAATGTATTTCCGTGGTCTCATAATTTAAAACGTGATCTGCGATGCTTTATAGGACATCTTATAAGTCTTGATCGACGTGTGTATTTGACGTGAAATATTTATGTTACGATGATGAAGTTTTTCGTGGAACGACAAACTTGTTATTCCAAAACGCCATTGTGCCAAATACTTGATTTCTACGTATTTCATTTCATCAAAAATACACTTTGTTACCAAACACGTTACACATTTTCCGTCAGTAACGTTTATTGCAAATTGCGAAAATGCTAAAAAAATGTTAAATTTTATCCTCGACACTTCTCCGACAGACTGTACGAACGTTCATGATCCCGTGTACACGTGTAGGTAAGTGTTCGTGGCCGGTGTAACGGGGCGATCATGCACATTTGCCTTTTTACGTGGGTGGAGCCATTTGCCGGCTACCGTCGGCGGGACGACGTATTTACACCAACCATGGTGTAACGCCCGATCTTGATCCAGACCGGGGTCGCCATGTTACTAGCCGCTCTGCGAGGTCGTCGGCACGACGTAACGGATAAAGTGAGATGTCACAAATGAATAAGCTCAAAAGAGGAATAAAAATGAAAACTCGATCAACGGCACGGCTTAATCAAGACTTGTGTCTACAAAAACAGGAGGGGAAAAAAGAAAACAAGGAGTAACATTGCTGTCGGTGATAAATAATTCAAGTCGCACTTTGAGACGGCGGTGGTGATTATATGATTGCGCTTATTATAATCCACTTGTTGGTACGAGGCCGACGATGATTTTCAATAAATCGTGATGTACTCTTTCACCACTTGAGATGTTACTTTCTGCTGACTGTTCATTTGGGTTATTACAAAAGACGCAGCTTGTTGAACACGTTTTAAATGGCTCGTAAAGAGGCTACTAAAATGGTTAAAAACGTTTATGACATGGCGGGAGAGGTGAAAAGAACACTGTAAAATTATAGAATTATTCAGGTTGTAAATAAGCGAATTTTAATGGGCCGCCTCTCGTCGCAGAATCCGAGTAGCCGATCGATCGGTCCAGTCCCTGCGAATCGGTTGCAAATTGGTCGGGCTAAACGTTTTATAATTGCTCCAAGTCGAACGACCGTTGTACGCTGCAAAGCCAAAATACAAATTCCGTTTCACATCCCGCGCTAATTTTCGCCTCTTTCTTTCCTCCTCTTCTTCTTCCTCTTCTTTTTATACATGTTAGTACATTTTACGACGAGCCTTGATTGTGAGACGGAAAAAATGAATCAATAGGTACCCGGACGAGGAGGAAAATATACGAGCAGTCGATCGCGGCGAAGGAACGAGACTGCAACAACAGTGATTCTTCGATTTCATTAGTGTCGAAAGTGAGAAAGCAAGGACAGTGGATGACGAGGAGAAAAGTCACGTGAGGCAATGGCCGGTACAAACTGGCCTTTCGGTACTGTTTATTGTTCATAAAGAAAATATACATCTTTTATAACGTCCGATCGGTGAGTTATCGGTGCTTTCTTTTCAAACCTCCTGCGACGCACACATTCGAGGGCGAACAGCCGGTGTGTTGTTACAAAAAGAACCGCTTCTCACAAAAATTATATTTAAACATTGGAAGACTACTTCTTTATTATTTACGCGAATAGGATTCCCTCGACAGTCTCACTTTCGAAAAATTTGCCTCCCACTAAATTTGAATCGTAGATTCTTTGTGCATTTGTCTTCGATCTTTGTATCCCTGCTGCGATTGGGCAACGGGTAATATTGTCAGTTCTCGTCTGTGCGCTACAACAACATGCAACTGGACGAGTCTTTTGCTTTATATTCTGTGGGCAAATATTTATACAGTGCTAGCATATGACGGCGAATAAGAAATACTACAATTCACGGTTTAGACTTTATTCCGGTAATGGGCTTGTGTTAAGATGAAAAATAATTAAGGTGTCGAAAAAAACAAAATTCCATAATTTCCTATTTAAATGTTTCCAATTATTAGTTGGTCATTCCCTTCTTTCGGTCGATATCTGCGACACAATCTCGTAGACGATAATGAAACTTTTCAAGGATGTCCACTTTTATAATGAATTCTGATGAATGAAATACGAGAAACAGTCGCTTCCGTTAAGATTGATTTCTCGAGCTTCGTCTTCAGCCCGAGGGTCCTCTCTCGTCATCCTCCCGATCATGTTATTTCAAATCGGCCGTGACTATTTTATGAATCGCTGCTTCGTATCAAAGTTTTAGCGGGAAAGTAGAACTATCGTAGAAAAAGCAACGGAACAAATTGCATTACGCGAAAAGAGAAACGCCCCGAGGTCTTCTAGTCACAACTGCGTGGGCGGTGATCAACCCAAGATTGTCCACCGTCAATCGCTGCTACCTCTCTGACCTAAAATTTGCTTTCGGATCCTAAGCAATGAAATTCCTTTGCAAGCGACTTTCAGTTGGCGTTCGAGTAGTCCAGTAACGCGCCGAGATACGCGTGTCTGCTTGTCCCGTTTAGCCACCGGTGAACGGACACCGCGCGTTATCGGAAACAAAAATGTACTTGTCACCAATCTATCAAATATGTCAATTCGACAACGTAATGATCCATTGACGATTTTATTCTCATATTTTATACATGCCAGTATTTCTTCAACTTGCCACAATATACACAGGCGGAATCGTTGGGTGGGAAAAGTTTACTACAACAAAACTGAAACCTCATTTGATAGGGAAATGAAAAAAGTATTGAATACATTTATGAGAAAATGATACTTCCACATATATATTTAAATAATCGTATATTTCATATCGATAAAAATGCGTGACGTTTGACTGTGTGTTGCAAAGATTAGAAAAATCGTGTGGAAATCAGTATCAGTCATAATCTTGCATACATTTGACAAAAACAAGCATCCGAAATTATTTATTTCTCCATAATGAGTGTTGAAAATTACGAATACATTATAAAATATCACAAATATGGACTTATTTTAAGGAGACTGAAAAATAGGCGGCGCGGTAGTGTAGTCAGCAACATCTAAGTTTTTGCTAGTCAAAATGATCAATTAATAATCGCTATTATGCTGAATATAATATGACAAAACAGTCGCGATCTTTCAAGTGAGGTCTTTTACCGAAACTTAATCAGTGGGATAGGTTGTACGTTTAGCATTTCTGTCAGTTCTGATGGATTGGTGGCATTCAACTTTTTGCCCATTTGCAAAGATGACCCGATATCAGTTACATAATGCAGCCTTCGGAACAATGTCAATTCATAACTAAGAGAAAAGAAATAAAGAACTAACAGTGTACACATTAATTCATAATTTGTATTCATTGATTTTACAAGTCTTTTTGCATTGTTGATCAAGCAAAAACTGTTTGGGCATGTTCTTGGATGTGCAATATTTTTTTTTAGATAACAGAAATAAGGAAGACAGATGTCATTCGAGTTCATAATCTATAGCCGTACATAATCTATCTTCCCATAGCACAAGTTTTCCTCCACTCATCACACATTGGTTATACACTCGTCTCGCCTGTTGCAATCGATCAATTGTAGAGTTCAAGTTTTATGCATTCGGCAATTAAAGAAATTCCTCCAACGCGACCAGAAGCTGATAATTTTCCTGTGATACTCGGTAATTGGTCTATACGGCAACTTGTTAGAATAAAATCACGAATTGGAACCGACTGTTCGTACGATCTGGCACTGGCAGTCGAATCGCTTCGCACCTCCGGCAATTAATCCATCGGTTTCCCTTAACGCTCGGTACCTCGCTGGTGAATCGGGGTGACTCTTGACGGCAGTACAGCCAACCGGTTCTCAAGTAGCAATCGCGATGTTCTCGAATAATAACACTCTGACGAGGCGTAAAACGCTGTTGCCGGATGAACAGTAACGGCGGGGTCGTGGCCGATCCTCGTTTTCATGTCCGCCGATTTTCAAGGGGTCAACGAGGGAACGGCGTGACGCCCGAGATGACGTCAAAGACTCGTTGCTCCGGTCACGGGATCGAGACTCGTTTTTTTTCACTTTTTATTGCTACCGCCGTTTACGTGTCGCCGGCGAGAACAGTCCAAAAAAAAATTCTCCGTGAATAACGTCCGCATCGTCCTTTTCTTAGATGTCGCGTGACTCTACTTATCACAACGGACACGTATGTGTGTCTACCGTGTGAGCTTTCCTTCCTTCGCTTTCATTTCAAGCAGAGTCCGACGCGAATAGCTCTCATCGCGTTCCCCGCAAGCACGAGCCTTCGAATTCACGACAGTTTGATAACGTTCATGCGGGACTGTCAACCAATGAAAGTTTCTCAACGAAATATACCTGATAACGCGATCATGAAACGCGTAATGCCCCGAAGAGCGTGTTTGCTCGAGCGATTCGTTTCTCTCGCCCGTTTTCAATTGACTCGCCATTGTCGCTTTCGAACTTTTCCGAGTCGTCTTTGCTCCCATTTCCTGCATTTCGTTGCTATCGGAGCGCTTTTACTGCTCCAGTTGACGCTTACGGCGGAATATATATGTATATATACGTGCATATATACATGTACGAATATACACAACCACTTCCATCTCCTTGCTCGTTTGCGCATCAGGCGCAACTCGACCAGCGCTTCCATCGAAAATTGCACAAGCAGAAAAAGTGAGGTTAGGTTTACTTTTCTCACGGTCATATATTTTTCATGCCACATTCAGGACTAAAGATGTTGAAGAAAACAAGGCGCAGTAAATGATTATGATCCACTGCCGTTGGTTATGACCATTTACAAAGTGGCGAGAAGTCGAACGAGGAAGTTTTCAAGATCATCCTTCTTTCACAATTTTATGACCAGTGATTGTCAGGCTGGCGGCAAGGTTTTCTCGACGAACATCCTTTCCCGGCTACGGTTAAGGCGTAACGCGTCCGCGCGTACCCGGATTTCTCCTCGCAACCTCCACACGCATTTATGCGATCCTGGTGGTTGCACGCTGAAGCTCCTGAACGGCTTCGCAAAGTCGTTTTGTATTCCCCTTAAAAACAGTAGAAGCTGCGGTCTGCGCGGCGGTCCCGCTGAAACGTCTCATTATCATGTAATCTTTAATGTTTAACAATTATTGCGTGCTTGCGCAACAGATGATGCACCGCGCGTTTCGAAAAGTCGAGCAAGGTTCTCCCGTGCTTCTCGAGTTCCCTTGAAACTATCATTAAATCGCGATCGTAAAATTGGCATCATCCGCGTTCAAGCGCGTTAAGTAGTAAAAATGGTATTGCGAAAATTAATGATCGTTCTACAAATATCGGATAGTTTCACCGTCGCATCACTTGTCGGTCCAGAGCGTCGCGCGTATATTTGAAATAACGTGAAATAAGAGGAGATTATGAATTATCGTACAACGAATCGATGCATAATTACGCCGATTTGTACCGGACAACTTAGTTGCGTATCGCGACAGAAAGTTGGCGGAAAAGCGTGGCGGAGCGGTATCGTTTGCACGTCGATACGGTACCGAGATAGGAGGGCCGCCATAAACATTGAAATACAGGTCCACCGACGTTGCCGCGTGAGAATTGGATCGCTCCGCAAGATGACACGTCGGGCGTTTTATCACCTTGCTCGATAACATGCTCACCGCCGCCACGCCAAGACGTGAGAACATCCAGTTCAGCTTAACCTGTTCGAGATTGTTATCTCGAATTTTGCATCGAGCATGTGAAAATCATAATACTAATGGCTCCGTAACTAATAGCGCGCTTCGCACCACGGGACTGGAAACATTTTTGTAGACAAAACTTAGCGGCACCACAATTTATTTATTATTGCATGTTTATTCCCATCAAGTATTTATTGCTTCATTAACTTCTACTTATGTATACAATTATCATACGTTGTTTAATTATACTTACACACCGCTTTTCAATTCATTTACGAAGAAAAATGTGCACAGATTTATAATACGAGAACGTGGTAAAAATCCGGTGGTATTAAATGCTGGAATAAACTTTACAGCGAAAAGTATACATTTTATACATTCGTCCCATAAATACTGCGTTCCACGCCAAGTGGGAAATGCGTCGGAGGAAAAGTACGCCGGCGGTGTTTCTTCTTCATTTATTTCCCAATTCAGTATACGACTTGGCGCACGTCGAATGCCCCTTTTCGCACACACACGCTGGCTCGCACGCGATGCGAGTATTATTATTCCACATTTCACCGGTAGTTTATATTCCGCCGCGACTGTAATAATATTGTAATACAAACGTTATTTGGTGTACAGTTCTTTCGAATGACAAATGAGATGCAACTATTTATCAACGTATCCACTGGAGCAGAACTGATAGCCAATAAAAAAAAAATGCGTTTCACAATTTTACTAGACTTCCACATCTTCCCAGAAGCGATTAGATTTGACATTTTGCATTTTTCATCGGCGCTCGTAATTCGACTTTTTTTGCCTCGAACATTACGCGCGGATACATTCGATTGGTTAATCAGACGATTTTTACATATAACATATATATATATATATTAATGTGCCCATTAATTCACGCTATTTACGTTACGATTGTGACTCGTTTCGAAAGTACGTGTCGTAACGAAGACTCCGAATGTTTGTAAAATACAATCGCAGGGGTCAGACCGGTGGAAGCGTGACGACGAAGGCCCGACGGATCGACCACGTGAAATGGCGACTCGACGTTGGCGCCGTCGTCGGTGCCTTCGCGGCCGACGTCGCACGGCCGTACGCGAGAGTAGAGGCCGCCAGAGGGATCTATAGATTGCGTTGCATGTCTCGCGCTGTGCAGCACATGAGCGTTGCATTGTCGTGTGGCTGCAAGGCGTGGCACAGGGGGAAGCACTGATACGCCTGCCGCGATACCGGCAACGGAGCCTGTGCTCCTTACTCGTTGCTCCTTGCTCCTTAACTCGTTGCTGCGAGCCACGAGGAGCAGCTCAGCCTCGCTCGCCCGCTCTCCTTCGCTCTTTCTCCCTTTCCTCGTTTCTCTCTCTCCCCCTCCCGCCCCTTGTCGTTCCGGCCTGTTCCTCGCCCCGTCGCCGATCTATGCGCGGCAACGGTCCTGCTCTCGGCACACCGCCGCCTGCGCTATCTCTCCTCTAACTGTATCCGCAAAATACCGCCGCGATAGCGCGACGCTGATTTCAACCTATTCCCCGACGCAGCGACGCCGCCTATGCTCTCTCGCTCCCAATCGAAGTTTCCACTCGGCCGCAACGCCGCCGACGAATTCGTCCGCTCGCTCGCGGGTAACGAGGAACGCGAGTCGGCGGTTCCGTGCTTTCGCCATGGAAAAATATACGGCACGTTTGAGGACCGCAATCCGGGGAAGACGAACACGAGACCTTTCGAACGGTTCATCTTCAAAGCGGCGGCGTACGTATATAGGAGGAGCGTAATAGAAACAGAAACAGGCTCGTCTTCTGCCGCCGCCGTTCCAATTCTCACGTGCACGCCACGACTACACGCCTTGAACTTATATACCGCGCTTATTATGCATCGTTACGGAATCTGCCCTCTCGCGAAAGTGTACACACGCTCTCAACAAAGAGCACGACTCTCTTCGTCCTTTCTTTCTACTCCCGCCTCGTACTCCCGCCCCGAGTAAGGATGCGACGACTTTACATCCCGCGCCTTGCGAAACATCGTCGCGCCGTGATTTATCGGTACGTGTCTCATCTGGTGATTTCATCCCGCTTTCGCAACCTTTCCATCTTTTCGGCAAGACGTTGCAAACTCCATTCTCGAGTTACTGCCGATTATCGCGCGTGTACGTCTGTACGACTTGTACGTTAAAATGATCGTAAAGATACACTTTGTTGTACAAAGTGCACGGGAATCGACACGCGTGTAGGTACATGCGAACGCACAGTTATACGCACGTATGTTCGTGTGCGTTCGATGAAATGTCGCCAAAGACGTTTTCATTCAGCGTCAATTATTTGCAGGAAAAATTGATCAATTAATAATACAAGATTCGCTTATTTGCAGCGGTGCGCCGCGCTCCGGGATGATTGATCGATACGCATAATGCAGCCGTACATACATATCGTAGGCAATCGTGTTTCGCGACCTGCTGCCGGTCATACGTAAAGAGCGTGGGCCGCTGACTTCCTTACCTTATATACCTTATACCTTATTTTTGCAATCCGTGCAAGGTAGCGTTTAAGAATATAGAGACATTTAAACGACATTGCTACTTGTAAGTCGGGCAAAATCTATGCGACGGTCGAAAAAAGTTTAACAACACCGGGGCAAGATTGAAGGTAGTCGATGCTCTCGATGTAACTATTAAATGGTAGTTCTATTCTCAGCTACTACCAGACTGCCGCTGCGCGGATTCATGTGGAGGTAGCAAAGATATATCATACGCGGCTTTTGCCTGTATTTGTGTACATTCGTTTGTACAGATAGTCTGTATTTATATATCTATGGACGCGTGTGTGTGTTTAGGTGTATGCAATACACACGTGCACGCGTTACATTAGCAAAGCAAAGAGTCGTGCGTTCTAACGAAAGACTCTCTACTATAAATTGTCGCCAACCAGTTTATACGTCTACCAGCCGTCTATTACTTTCCATTTGAGGCGAAGTTTATTAAAGGTGAAATTGAACGAAAATAGCTCAATTAATAATAAATTGTTCCCGAACGTCGTAAAGATGACACGAACATATCTTCGGGCAAGAAAATGCGGCGATAAATGCCGCATTGTAGCGGTCTGCGTTACGTTTCAATAACAACAATCGGCGCAGGAGAAATAAATATAGGTTACCGGCTTTAAACGAACGGTGCACAAGTTAGAACGGTTGTTGCAACGTCGTCATATGTCGTCATCCGTGTTCGACACGTGGTTCATGATACCGCATTAGCATCCCGCGGAACAGCGCGTTACCCGCAAGATGGTGTAAAATTATTGAGCTATCACCTCCGACAGCCTCGAACAATGCTGTCGTTAAAAGGAGCAGTATAGCGACAAGGTGGGTGAAGTGATAAAGAGTTGCCGATGCCTGTAACATAGCGCACAGTTGCCAGCGGATATCTGTAAGAAAGAATACCCGCGGCAAGATGTACGTGAAAATGTTTCATAAATAACTCAACGTCAGCATTCGCATTTGTTCTTGTATCATAAAGAAGGAGTATAGGATTTTGTCAACCGTTCGCGTATCGGATGACGTCAGATGAACGTTTCGATTACGATTTCGATTTCGATTACGTACAGATTACATCGACAATGTCGTATTCTTAGTAAACTACTGTTCTGTAACTTGAAGTAACAAAACTTGAACAAATCACTTGGCGTCGAGGTCTGCCGAGTCTGATCATCAGCATTTCCATCTGACGATCGAAATTGCTCGTTTATTGTCTGACATGTCAACGCACACCTCATCGACAACGTACAATGAGGTTAAAGAACTCGAACTTAACGTTACGTTCGCGATTTTTTTAACCGCCCGTAGATGCGGTTATCGAGACCAGTTATTGAGGCAGGTCGTTCATGCAGTACCGAGATAACAATAATTAATTTTATAATTATCGACCTCATAAAAGCCCGTGTATCAAAGTAATGATAATTGCACGAATATCACCGATAAGAGAACTAAGAAACCATTAAATTCGTCTTTAGCCGTTGGAAATTTACTTGCATTACGCGAATTTTCATTCCCGTTAAAGGAACTCCCTTCGCGGCAGGAAGGTGCCTAAAATATGAAATGTAACCAGTTTGCGGCGGTCAGCGTCTACTTGCTGCACATACAGGGCGTATGTATTAATGCGTGGCAGGACGATTTGTTGGACACGTTGGTGCGCTCGTATACGCACGCTTCGCATTCGAGATAAGGAAAGGCATTGTCTTTATCTGATGATTCATTTACGCACGCAGCAGCGATCGAGAATGAGATTTGACAATAATTGGCCATAGTACGGCGTAGCCTTTACAGACGCATTAGCATCACCGTGCGCAGTCAATGATACGCCCACGCGAGTGTTCGCACGCGCGCATTCGCGGCAAAGCATCATAATCCGTTATCGCTGGATTCATGGTCTGCCCACATTTGGGCGCAGCTTCGTCCCGCGAGGGAGCATGAAAAGCAAAATTTACAAGGAGTACGTACGACCAGCGGACGAATCTCGCATCCATCAGGAGGATGATTTAGAGTTCCGTTCGCGGATATTTTCCACCGCGAGGCACGTGGGTGTCGGCTCAACCTCTCTCGCTGAATCCCGTGCGATAAATATCTGTAGACACGTGTATTCGGGCTTATATCGACGTTACGTACGTCAAATAATCGCTTACATCTTCACATTGCACTTTTTACGATTACTCGCCTCCAGGCAGATATTCCGGGCATTCGTCTACCTCGGAAATTCTGTCATTCCGATGCTAATTTTGAACGAGTCACCGTACCGTTCACTTTTTCAATGGTTTCTACCTTTATTATCCATTTACCAAGAATCTTGACAGTATTTTAAAAGGAAAGTGGACTCCTTACTCTTGGAAAGTGTTCAAAAAGTAATTAAAGAGAGTAGCGAGATAGAAGTTTTTTGTCAATTAAATCGCCTTTTTCCACTTGTGTAAAGTAGACACATAAAAGAGATCTCGTATTTGTTGCTTATTATCCAGCGCGAGCGTTTAGGATGAAAAACCGGCCAAAGTAATGCAACAAGAAGACAGTTAAGCAAGCATTCGTTAATTGCACGTTTTTCACTGAAACGGCAACGCACAGGTATGGAATAAAAGGCGGAAAGAGAGCAAATAATTGTGGATGGCGAGTGAGAAGGAGGAGATCGAGAGATGGAAGAGGAGAAATGGGTTGAGTAATGATGAATTTTTTTACAACAAACGCTCTATTTGAACCTCGATCGATGCACCTGACGGTTCATCTCCTTGAAGAATCAGCGACAGGCCGTTTTCGGCTCTGCCGTTCAGGGCCTTCCGCTTGTTGCAAGCAGAAAAATCGACGCTTCGTTCAGGAAAAAGAATGCCTGTCCTTGAGACAACTGCTACTGCTACCTTTAAAGAAGGTCTTTCACCGTTTCGACTTTCTGCCTTGCTTTTCACACGAATTGTCATACAAGTAATATGCAGAATATTGCAACTTATCTTCTCGGGACAATTTGAAAACACGCGAAATCTATACAACAATTTTTTAATGCAATAATTAAGGTTCCTTCGTATATCAATTTGCGACAAAACTTACTATATTTATACGTCCTGAAGTATAAAGTATTACTTTATAGTACTAATAATAACAAACGTGAGTTAAGAAGCACGTATGTACAGATTTACGTGTGTGCGCATCCGTGTGTGTATGTGTATCTTGCTATTGGTGCAACCGGTCCTACGTCGTGACGCAAACTGACCGTTAGTCTTCAGAACGGCACTGTCGGACATACAAAGTTAATAAGCAGCAATATCTACCGCGTGCCGTTACCGATATAGGAGAGCGTTGCAGCGGCATAATAGGGCATATAATTGGATGGCCTCAGTGATACACAATCCGAGGCTTCTGCCTCGGAAGTAAAGGAAGCACTTAATGACAGATTTTATCATTCAATAGCAACTTTTGCCATTCATCGACAAGTGGGCATTCGACGACTGTTACATGTCGAATAGGTTGAAAAATAATGCTAATAATCCTCCAAAGTCAGTAAGAGTGTTACAGATGTTAAAAGTAAAGTTATCGCACTTTGTTTCTACGCTGAGGTGCAATTATTTGCCCAACTAAATCCCAAGTAAATGTTTATTGTGAACAAATGACTGTTCGTTGTCAGTCGATGTAATTGAAAACAAGTAAATGATACTATACCAATAAGCAGTACGAAAACTGTAATTCGTAACTGTGACGTAGTATTCATATTTGAATCGAAACAATGCGGATGTCATGC
>JABFPT010000096.1:40877-63821 GCA_022817245.1 Nixonia krombeini | reverse complement strand
TTTTCAACAATTTGTTTCGAATCTTGTGAATTGCAATAAAGGGGGTGAAAATAGCGTGAAATTGGTCTCGTAGCGATTATAATATTCGCCAACCTCTTTTCTGTATCCCATCCCGAGTACGGTAAGTGTGTTTGGTAAAGAAACTTATAACAAACTGCTAATTCTTGTTAACCAGTTCATTATCAAAGATTAAAAGTACTTTTATGTTAATCTTGATTAAGTAAACGCAATATGTGTACAGCTAATTATAAGCGCAATGTCAGGATAATAAATGCGCTTTTCATTGTTGACTTCGCAATGCTTAGTCATATAGTGAAATGCAGTATTCGTATTGTAAAACTAGAAAATTAAGTGAACTACTTTATGTAAAGAGCTAAAGGAAAGAATAACAATAGATTCTAATCTCTTATATATTCGTTGAGAAAATTAATTTGTTCTACACATCTCAATGAACAATAGACGGTCATGTGTGATGATAATTGACTTCAATGTCATGGCATTTTATAATTCACGAAAAAATAACAAATAGCGTTAGAAGTACAATTGTACCAGCTTAGTTATTCAAGAAGAATTTGTACAATTTAATTGTGTGTTCTCAACTGCAGTTTATTAAATAATATTAGGAATGTGAACTTAAATAGTTACATATTTCGGACTATAAATATACATCAAAGTTTATATTGATTATCACAGTACTGAAAAATGAACACTTGCAATCTTCATCTGGTATAATTATGATGTTAATTTTACAGTAGAGTAATTTTTACTGCTCTTCAAATACGATTAAAACTTGTGAAAGTTTCATTGTATCATACTACATACTCTGGTTTAATTACAGTGTTGCCAAGCTTACCTGTTCTCGTTAGATGTGCAGACAGCAACATTTTTTCTACCTTTTTACTCACTTTCTATTTCATGTACGCTGTAAAATAAAAAGGCGCAGTATTTTTAGTATCGTCTTGTTTTAAACTATTTTACAGAATTAATATTATGAGGTTTATATAAGATGACAGTACATGATTGAACAAATCAGTGAAAGTTGAGTGTATTATATGTTACATATCAATATCGTATTCAGTAGTGCTGAAGCATATTCTTTGACACTACATGTCATGTATATCACTGATGGCTCAGTTGAATGTTATTAATACCATTATCTATAAATAGTAGTTAGTGGCAGACAATCTATTCATGATATGTTGTACGCCTGAACGATGTGACTGATCATCAAAAAAGAGCAAAAAGTCACGAGTACATGATTGTCTTACAAATACAATATTCTCATAGACGACCAGTACACACAAAATATCTATTTACAAGCTAATATTTCAAGATTAACAACTTCTATGATTAAAATGTTTCTTGCTTATAATTATGCGCATATGATAGGAGTAAATATATACTAATATGTTTACATTTCATAACTCCTTTTAATCCAGCATTTCAGGAAAGTTCATTTCTTTAACAATACTGTGCAATTAAGTGTACCACGATGTAATATCGTTCGCCAATTATTGTTTCCCGTTACTACGCCGTACTTTTACCCCAAACAATCAACTTTTCCTATCAGAGTGGAACTGCATGTGTAGGAAACGAATGGGATAACCTGCCACAGAAGTACTCGACAAACAACCCCTTAACGACTCGATGCTTATCTGGAAATATATAAATCTTGGACGGGCAAGATATGCGAAACAATGTGCGGCAGTGGGCCGAGTACATAAATTGTGTCTTTTATTGGCTCGTTTATGCGAGGCACTCGCGCGCATAAAAGGACGATATTTATACGACTGTCAAATCCTGCGCTCGGCGACAGATCGCGCGTTTTAATAAAACCGCAGCGCGAGGACACACACGGCCGTGGGCACGCGTGCTCGTTCTCACACACGCGTGTCCTTCCTCCACCTGTTTTTCGGGGCGCGAGAGACGATCGGTTACAGTCGTTCACTGAGCTCGAGCAAAAAAGCACATATGCGGTAACACGTATGTCCATGCGCAGGCGATAAGACGCAGCTGCTTCGTGGACTCTCGCTGCAGGATCCTCTCGCCGATCAGCGGCGTACTTGAAGGAGTCAGTCATGTTTAGGCCCAGGTCGGGCCCGCCGAATAACGCGCGCGTGCACGCGCTGGAGATCGTTGGTCCACCTGCGCCTGGCGTTTCACCTGCGCGCGTGCCCGCGCCTATGGAACGGATACTACTCCGCGCGCTCATCGCGGCCCTCGTTACGAGAGGGCACCGCGTCACGAAATAATCTCGTAAAATATTGATGTTTCTAACCTGTTTTTTGCAAGGACAGGCGAAGCCGCGTGGAAGCGCGTGTGGGTAATTGCAGGGTTCTCGTTGTCAAAATATATAGGCAGATGGACAGGGAGCGATTAAGAATTAGAAAATTGTGGCCAAAAGGGGAATCTTAGATTTCGCTCGGACGCGTGTGCTTTCGCGCAAATTGGGTGTTATGATTTTTTAACAAGGGGTCTGCGGTTTTTTGACAGAAATATCAATTAGTCGTCAGCTCCCATTCGCCAGCGGTGAAACGTCACTTTTATTATCATTAGATTGCACGTTCAGCGAATATCCTACATTTCATAGCATGTATTTTATCGTCTGATCAAGCGTAATTTCATCTGACGGACTAACCGATGTGCGCGGTACGAATTTATAGATCGTTCTCCAGCTGACAGATTTACACATTCGTTAGAGACGCTCTAATTTGCAGGACGCGGATGACATAATGAAATACCACACGAGACGTAGACAAATTGCCGGCATGTGCGAAAGAAACTCTGTGCTTTCCACGTCGTGGTTTCTAACATAAAATTACGCCGAGCGTTTCGAGAAAAAATATTTCACTGTCGCTCATTCAGCGAGTCGCTCAAACAGCATGTCAGATTGGAGGCTGATTACATTTTCATTGATTAATTGCGATGCATGTATATGTTCATCAACCTCGCATTTCCATGTATCGGCTGTGCAAAAAGCGTTGTCCTACGGAGGAAAGAGGGAAAAAAGAAGAAACTGGTAAGCCACTTAAGAACGGTCAATTCAACAGGACGAATGGCTCAATAAAAGAAATCTTTTCATTATTCCGCGCTCGCCGACTCGCCGGATCTTCGAGGGGACTAACGAAGAAAGAAGAAGCCGGGGAACACCTTGCGCGGCAGGTGCCCTTTCGCGAACCACAGACTATATCCCTTCCCCGGGAAGCCACATTTCTACCTTCTTACGCGTATCCGCGTCTCGCCGTGGCCGATCGCTAGACGCTGCGAGTCGGTACTTAAAAGTATGTTAGCGGCCGACGCGTAAGCACCGTGACCTCCGTGATACGATCGAAAGGGAGCCGAGCGGCAGGACGAGCGTCAGATGCTCTTTACTGGTTTTAAGGGGACTGCGACCGTGACTGGAACGATCGCGAGGCTCATCGGCCGACCCGCGGCTGTACGCTCTGGACGTTCGAGCCAGCTTGCCAACCCCTTTGCCGACCACCCTTTCGCGACATTTATATAAACTGGCCTACGAGGCAGATCGCTTATCGCGCCTCCTCGCAGACGGATATCTGATTATTGCCAGAAAGTGTTTTTAATTTGTCCCTCGAGCTATGTCCCTGCACGAGAACCTGCTATTTTTCCGCTCGTCAGTCACAAAATAGTTGTCCGGCTCGTTAGGGAGATGAGGGCGATTCCAATTTCTCTGCTGGTTTTTGTAGGTGTAAAAAAGTAAACAGCGTTAAGATAAGTGGCGGTTCGTGGTTATATCAGTGCCGTTAATGACAGGGCATTCGTAATGGACGTCACACATTTTTATTAATTTCATTCCCCAAAACCTGTGATCACAATTTGTTAGTTCTCTCTTTTACCGCAGGCTGAGATTGTGACAGTTATCGCATCCTCTTAATTCATTCAATTTTCACTTTCAGTTTCAAAAGATCGTTGAACTGGTGCCTCCTACTTCAACGTGATAATATTCATTATTCACGTATTTCAATGCAGAACTGATACTGTCTCTAATTCTACATTACGTTAATTTAAAGCGTTTTTTATTCAAATCAGTATTTATATATATCTGTAATTACTTATACAAATATCATTATGCAAATAAGTATAATTATTACTTATTCTATTTTAGTGTGCATTGTTTTATTATATAACGTATATTACTCTATTTATACAGGAAATATGTTGCTTCACTTTTTACATTAAAACCTATTTTCTATATTTTCCATAACTATTCTACTAAAAAATTGTAAATTTGTCAAACTCTGTGCAGTGAACATGATTATTCAGTAAATAACGAAAATAAATCTACATGCGAATATCAGGAAATGGTAAAAAGGTCACAAAGACAATTTTTTCATTTCTCCCTTATCCTTGGGCATGAACATCTTCCGCAGACTAGATATTAATACGTATCTGTTTGTACATTGAACGGCGTTTGTCTGCGTAAAAACACACATACAGTAGAAATAAATTCTCAGCACTTCTGTTTGGACGGACAGTCCAGACAGTCCCGGACGGGAGCCTCATCTGCAAACTCCGATCCCCCAAGCAGCAATATCGAGATCCACTTTACTTTCCTGCAAATCGAACCGCTCCAAAAAGTGTGGCTGGAAACAACGGTCCGGCGTGGCAGATAGCCGTCTAATAATTCATCTTATGTAAATCCCCGGATGAGAGCATATTTTCCCGAAATTTCGCGTGGCCGATTCCAGCGCCGATAAATCAAACTGACCGTCGGTCGTAGCCGCGGCGATCTCCATCGGGTAGATCCTTTAGCATATGTATAACCCCGGCGAGAGCCTACGATACTTCCGGTGGGAAAAGACGCGCCCTCCTTTTTTACCCGCGTACTCAATAACTCCTCCCCGTAGGTCGACGCGAGCGTCGGTCCATACTGGAACTTGTTGTTTTATAGACAGTCCGGGTAAAGAGATTGGACGGCGACCGAGGGCCAAGTGTGGCGGCTGACTGAATAAAAATTATGGAATACGTTGCATATAAAGTAAGTGAAAAACAGACGGAGATGATGAATTGCCGCGGGAGCGCGGGAGAGCGGGAAGATAACGGGCAGCGCCATCGATCACGAGCCACGGCCGGCTATGACGTGTCGTTGCTTTACTTTTCTTCTCTGACGCGTAGACGAGAAAGTAGAAAACGTCTGGGAGCTCGCGGGCTTAGAAAAAGCCCGCGCATCGCGTATGCGAAAGTACCCCAAAAGTAATTAACATGACGGTGATTTATACCCAAACATCATCCATCCTGATCTATCCCGACCAAACTTGGTTTTAAAGAGAGATCTTTAGCATGCTCGACTAACGAATTTAAAACTGTTAAAACAGCAATTAATCGCAATTTGTCATTTTTCCTTTTCTTTTTTATTCCTGACAAATCAGTGCGCGAACGTTTGTACAAGACTCTCAATTGATCTCCCTGACCCAGTCACCCAGATACTAACGAGTGTTTTCAATTATGCGTGTATTCGTAGGGTGGTTTAAATTAATGCAGTGAGGTAAAATTTACAAGTGAAATTCGCGCGTGTTGTATATGCTTGCTGATCGGATCGTGCGATGTGTTAGGAAAGAGTTGGTTTTAATTCGAACAAGGGAAGTACGTAGAATAATCCGGTGGCTGCCTTTGATCGAACGTACGCGCCGGAATAATCGCGGAATATGTTTACAGTTGTTTATTTGCGTTACGTCTTACGCTAATGAAACCATCATCTCTCGTGACATTAATACATTTCTCGTGTAATCAATCACGCGTCCGCGCAATTGTAATCTGCGTGTTGCGTTTCAAACGAATACCCGAGATATGCGTAAATGCATATAAGCCGACGTATTTAATTTTCATTTTCCATTCTTAATCATCATATTCATGAAATAAATCCAGTACGACGTGTTCCGCGCTGTACAACTTGTCGCGGATAACAAATCGTCAAATCACCGGAACCTGTTTCCCGATTAACCTCCTTCTCGCATTGTATCCCGGCGCCGTGTAATAAGCAGCTTCCGGCGGAGTAATTACGGCTATATCCGTCGATAGGTTTTCGCTAAAACGGAGGAAAGCGTGCCCGAGTGCAGAGCAAATTCGCACTCGTCGTTCGACAAAAGACAATCTCGAGCGGCGTTGTAATGGCGGCTAGATAAGATAGACGAGGACGATAGAGGCGGAACAAGTGGCAAGTGATGCGAAAGTGGCAGGCGGAGGCGAAGGTGACGGAAGAGGCAGAGGGCGAAAGGGTATAAGCGTGGAGGATATTGGTATAGGTTCGCGAGACTCGAGAGTCGCGCGAAATCTGCATTTCATCGTCCTTCCATTCCCCGTTGTGGCGATGCGCAGCGGGAGAGCTTTCGAGCAGCTCGCAAACACTTCGCGCGACAGAAAAGCCTCCGCATATACCTCCGCTGTGTATCCACGGCTGGTATAGCCGACGACGACGACGACGTTCTGAGTTTCCCTCCTCGCTGGCGCGTCTCGTGCGCCCCGTGTCATCCTACTTTTGCTTTCTCTTCTAGTATTTGCCTTGGAAGAGTGCAGCGTTGCGCGGCGGCTCGCAAGTGCTTTATTCGATGAGAAGGTGAAGACGACAAAGATCAGCATTTTCCAAGGATATATTGCCTTCAAGAGCAATCGTTATTTCAGCCGAACGCGTATCGAAGGGAAAGAGACTCGAGTGGCCCTTTGCGCAGCTGCGCTCGCTCTCTTCCTGTCATTTAAGGACGTCGCGCGTTTGTCCATTAAAACGCACTTTACCCAGCGTCACGATATACCCAGTCTATTAATTCTGTCAGCCTTTTACAAACTGTTTCTCGTGCGATTATTAATATCAAATTATTTTTTCATTTTCAACCGTATTATACAACGCACGTGTCCGTAAGAACACTTTAATCAGTTTTGCATGTATATCCTATCAAGGATAAATATGTGACGTAACGTTGTCACAAGAAAGAACTTTGGTTTGCGGAATTCTGTTAACACTAAGTTGCACTTACCGTACAAATCGTTGGATTAACAATTTTATTGCTGTCTTAAGGTGCTTCTACACCTTTCTGTTTTGTCGATTCTGAATCCTATTCGATAAAAAAGGTGCTGCACTTTGCATAAGCAAACGGAGACACAACGTCCATGTTAAAAGTGTTGTAGCGCAGTTTAAACACAATTTACGAATTACAAAGACGCGTTTTCACGTTTAATCGTTACAATCGGACTGTAATAACAACATTTTTTTTTGAATTCCTTTTCTCATGTATTACAACTTATAACAAACACGGAATACCAATTACCTATAATACTGCTTACCATGTTTTTTTATTGTTCGCACATTCTTTCACACGACGTCTTTTACAGCAAAAGTAATTTCCGGTTTAAAATATCAGTAAATACCTGTTATTCGTTCATTTCAAACAAATTCACCTAACCGTCAAATTACTTGCGAAAAGCAATTTATCAGTACAGGTCGCGATCCCTTCAACGATTTCGTCATTACCGCGTAATGGTTTAATTAATTCCGGGCATCCTCCTTGTCTGTATAAACTCGACTTATCAAAATCTCTTATATTTTCCTCAAACAAGTCTCATTTGAATAAAGAGTGTACACGTTTAATATATACAGAATCCCCGTGCGGGGTCCTCTCGTTTCGTGCGGCGATGGTGAAAAATTGTTTTTTGTTCCCCGAGGCTCGTAATGTCGAGATGACAGCGGCTAAGTGCGAAAGGAGGGGAAAGAGCGGGAAAGGCGACGGATAATTAATCCACGGTTTTTCCACGTCTAATTAGTTGGATTTATTCCGCTGACCCCCTTATCCATTCCAATTTTCTCCCTCTTTTGCCACAGCGGCCGCAGTCCACGGTAGACACCGTCAACTACATCCCACAGTCGGCCGACTCCTCCTGCTCCAGAAACCGGAGCCGGGCTGATGTATGGAAATATATGCGCGGAGACGGAGGCTCGCATTTTTCCAAGCACCGTGCCTTCATTTCCACGATATTCTGCCATCCTGAGCACCCCACACACCAAAACCAGCCAGACATCTCTCCGCTCTGTCAACCTCTTTTCCACTTTATCCCGTATTTTCAGCTTTCTTCCTCTTCCGCCCCCCCTCCTCCGCCCCTCCTTATCGAACGTTCCCTTATCCGCGACATTGCCGCCACTAGTCGCGTTCTTAATGACGCGTCCGCTCGTTACGCCTCGACTCCCTTTCACTCTCGCTCGAATTCTCCTCGCTTTTCGAAACCGCGAATTTCCCGCCGTCTACGCCATAACGTACGCGATTTTAGCTAAACCCGGTGATTTCGTTCCTGGCCCAACGATTTGTTCTCACATTCCCGTCCACTCTGCATTTTCGCCCTCGTTATAAACCGGCCGTTGTCCCTGACAAGATGCAAAACCAGGACCAGGCGCAATCTCGCAAATCGCCGACCAAGCACCTCTCAATTATCACCGGGGCAAAGTCGCGTCATTGTTGCATCACATGGCGCGGCCCCGCTATCGGTAAGTGGCGGAAATTAAAGCCAGACAATCGGCCGGCGACCTCACATCTGCGGAATCTTATTAATAAATTACACGAATAACTACGCCGCCTCTATTACGAACGCCACCACGACGTGCGGACAGTTGCGGCAGTTGGATTTCCCGGCAGTGGTGCGCCCATTGCGGCCATACCACGGATACACACATGACGGTAATTGTCCGTTGATATCACAGAGCTGTCCGTGTGTCGGTTTCTGCAAAAGTACGACCATTAAGCAGGGGGCGAGAATGTGTGCGCCCGTTGTAACAACGTTTACACTTGAAATATTCATGCGTCGCCACACACATTGATTTCGTATTTGCACCACATAAACAGTTGGCGTTCGCGTATAATGGTGTACGTCGCGTAGCTCTGGATCTTTGCACGAGTTACGACCGCTACGTACATACCTTGTGAAATACGCACCTATATATGTATATGCATACAGATATGTCCGTTTGCACGCGCGCGCAAAGTGTGCGTGTGTACGTGAAGCTGGTAAGTAGTAGGCACGTAATGGCTACTAGGCAGTAGGTGGCAAGGCTGCGTGACGAGGCGATTGCGAACCGTGACTAAAATATTTAAAAATATGTATCTTTCTGGCCGGACTGCCGCCCAGTTCCAGTTCTCGTACCCGATCCTCGGACCCCGCTCGTCGCTTTATTTATTTCGCGTTTCCTTCCTGCTGCACATTTTGTAGCGCTGACCGGCAAAAGTCCGTTGCAAGAACGCGCGGAATCTTCATTGGTTCCTCATTGCTCGACCTCGGTAATTATTCCTGCAGGAATGTTCGTTCGTAAACGGCCGTCCGCCTCGCCTGTCCTCGCCTCGCTTTTCTCCACACGGAAATGAACTGGACTAACTTATTTTCGAAATTGGACATTCCCGGTTTTCCTTCGTTAGCCGTTTCGTAATTGTCCGCTTGGGCACGAGAGTCACGCTTATTAATTACCGCGAGTACACGTATCGGAGAGGAAGACGCGGATCTGCCTTTATCTCGACATCGTCTCGTCTGCCGTCGAATTCATTACCATACAAAGAATGAAAAGAAAGTGCAAAGGAACGGCGTAAGAAATTGTTAATCCCACTGCGGGATTTTCGCGGAGCGATTGCAGGAAAGTCGACGCCGCCAAAGAATCGACCTATGAATGTCAAGGACAGTCGAACCATAAGTATAAAAATCGTTTATTCGCGAAGACGCATTTTGTGGATTTTGAACGAAGCCGGTGAAAACGTGGCGGACAGCACTTCCTGCTTATTTTCGTAATGTTTCCTGGCTGTTACCTCGTGGATAGGTATCGATTCTCCCATAAGCATGGCCAGAAGCTTTAACAGACATCTTTTCATGCATATTCATGATTTTTGACCGGCCGTCACGAGAAAAAGGAAGTAGTTTCCTGCAGGTTACGGGACGTAAAGGACAGCCCATAGCGCCTGCGATGTGACAGGGCGCATACTAATCAACGGGGAACACGCGGGCCTTCCGTTGTTTTCGACAGTTGTTTATAAATTCGTGTAACCGATATGAGCTCCGAGACATACGGTTTCACATATTACACATAATTTACCCTCAGCAAGTAGCGTTTCGTATAAACTAATGCACACGTACCAGTACAAAAAATTCACGCTTAGAGAAACGGTCGACTATACTTTCAGTGATCAGTAATGTCAAAAGTATAGCAAACACGGTATATTTGAGTAACGTCAAAAATGATACGACGTTTCTTCGTGAAATGGGTCGATATCGGTACAGAACAAATGTTGAAACAGTGCATATGTGTATATGTGCGTATAATGAAATTGTTTGAAACGCGGCCAAAAGCGGCACATTTCGGCGGGAAGCTAACGAACGGTTTAATATTTCCAGAGAAGCCGTTCCTCAAACCGATGGTATCGAAAAGAAGAGGAACAAGATGGCGGTGGAAGGGTTTGGTGCGGGGCCATCTCCGGTGCAGGCGTAGCGAGTGGCGGTAGCAGTTAGCACCAAAATAAAATAAGGATGAAACAAAATGAAAGGTAGGAAAAATAAGTCGGCCCTTATCTCGTCCTCGTCCCGTTCCGTTTGGCCCATGCATATTCAGAAGCTGCTGTCCTCTTCCTCTCCGCTTCGCCTCTCTTTCCCACTTCCTCTTTCCCTCGCTTCTTGCCCCGCTCGCCCTCGCCTCGATCTCGTCGCCGTTTTCACCGGCTCGCTCGTATATGCACGGACTCTATACTTACAGGCGTCCGCCACCCGCTAATTTCTAGCCTCCTTCTTTAATTGCACCGGCACGGTAATAAGGCCAGGCACCGCGTACCGCACCGCGTACGGCACGACTGCGTAGACCGCGGCATACCAGCCGCACCGTGTAACAAGGTAACACCCATTCTTACACCCTCGGTCATCGCGATAATCTTTCTTGTGCCTGGAACAAGGCGAGGACGATCCGGAGGGTTGGAACCTCGTTCCCGCATCGCCTCGAGAACCGCCGATTATCGGCAACGGTGCGAACAATGGAATGTCGTTGACGAGACTTTCCGCGTCCTTTACGATCGGCTTCTCATTTCGCGCTGCAAAATCGCGAACCAGGCGTGGCGGTTATCGGTGATGTACAGGAGGTGGAGAGGGGGTAAATAAATCGGAATAAAAAGCAGGTTATCCTTCTGGCAAGAGCGTCGTTCTTTCGGGGACTCGCGTCTGCGGTCTCACACGTGAACACAACGGTCGAAACAATGGCATCGGTGCGTGCCTGGGCCCGATCGGTCAGCCACCGGTTGCCACCGGTGCTCCTTTGTTTCGCATGCCGGTCGCGTATATTTTAGTGGAATAAGGTCACGTTACCGAGGCTCTCCTCGAGGAGGTACGCCATCGTCGGAGGACCGACACAATGGCACCGCTCGACGATACGTGGCTTTGCTGGTATTGTGCTGCCTGCCGTGACATGGCCGCGAGCGCGACTTATCGCATTCTTATAACGTGCGTGACACGTCGTTGTATGCCGTGTACGCGGTACATGCATACGTATACATACGTACATACATAGGCGAGTCAATGTAACGGCTTTGCCGAACAAAAGGATGGAACTTTTGACCGTGCCGATATTTTTGAAAGTACCGAGGCCAAAAAATGGAAACGTCGCTGAGGATCGTCGCGCCGCTCGAATTTCCCGTAGAAGTCGAAGTCAGTGCCGATCGGCCAGACGGCGCATATAATTCATCAGCCCGTATCAACAAATCTTCCGATCTCTCGATTTCACGCCTGGCTCTTACCAAGTAGCGAGTGCCACGACGGCAGTGGCTCGCGCTTTTGCTGCGAGCGGATCAGAAAGCAGTAGATGGGTGCGGCATGCGACATTCCTTCTCGAAGAGGCCCGATGGCATTGTTCCATCGCGTCGCGTCGCGCCTCGCTCACGCCTTCTTCACGTGGCACACAATTCACGGGACGTGACCACTCGATTCTCTCCAACTCGCCTCGACAAATTTCCCGCCCGAAATCACCGCTCTGGACGCACGTCCGCGCCATAGACAGCTCGGATTAATTTGTACAATCGGTTGCGCAATTCCGAATCTTCGGCGAAAGGAACAAAGGACTTCTCGATCGGCCGAACGCCATTTTCCGAAGAAATCTGCTTCGGCAGTTGCAGATACGATCAAATGCAAAATTAATTAGACCGGCATGTCTGCAATAAATATCTCAGGATTGAGAACTGGACTCGGCTACTCGCTTCCTCGATTGTTTCTATTAGTAAGTACACGGGTCGGGATGCATGTAGGGCTTTCGGAAGGCGCGGTAATGCCGTATGGCGGTTTACTCGACCAGTCATTCGCTCACCTGCCGCTCATTAGAAGCCTTATCGCTAATTAATCCGTACATCTACCGCGTCACGGATCTCGTGTCCTTCGCAGCCTGGTTCCTCATTTTCTCTCTTGTTCCTCATTACACTTCCTGAACTCGTCGCCCTCCCCGTACGACGGCTGCCTTGATACATGCCCGTACTTGTTATTACATTGTACGCCGCGCCGACATAATTACCTCACAGTAGATCCGATGCATTCGCGATAAATATAAAAAAAAAAAGTAATGAACAGTCGTAAAACGATATTTTTCCACCGATCGTAGAATCACTCCAACAAATCAACTGATCGAGATTTAATTAATGCGTAAGTCGGAATCGTGTTGGGTTTGGGCGACACACGTCCCGAAACGCTAATGCCTCTGAAATCCCATGAATGAAAGGCAACGAAGGAGGAATCCGGCCCCGGTGCTTCGGGAGTCTCATTTTCTTCGTTCATGTTTATTAATGCCAGTGTCTATCGATTCCCCGATTCACTCTCACTGTTAGCGAGATAATGAAACTGACCTAGGCCAGTCGCTAGGTGGAAGCACGCATAAACATAATAAGTATGCACCGTCCAGAACAGGGTAACTGTATCCTAGTCTAAGGTCGTCGCCTTTGTCCCCCTCGTCATCGTTGAATTATCGGCAGGAAAGGAGGACGAGGAATGTAAACTAGAGAAAAGGAAAAATTCGAAAGGCAAATTTAATGGGAGAAGGAAGTCGCCCAGAGGTCGTAAGACCTCGAGAGCGAGAGAGACGGAGAGAGCGGCGCATCCACCTACCGGCATACGCAAGAAGCCGGCAACTTGTTAATTATTAATCAGCATGTTTAATTCATATTGCGCGCGCCGGCTGTTTGTTTCCTTGATGCGCGTTAAGGTCCTGCACTTACGAAACGCTTAAATGTTGCCACCACGAGCCGGGATCTGGAAGAGGGGACGGTGATGACAAAGATAGGTACACGCGCGTTGCGACGGCCAGACGAGGATGGAAAAGCCCGCGACTGATCCGGGTATTAAGTCGCGCTTCTCCGAGTGTATCAAACATCGTGCTTCCTCGCTAGTTATTCATCTCATGCGGTCGCAAGGTCGTCAATGGACATCACTTCGCCCGAACAAAAATAATCAAAACTTATGGGTTAAATTTTGATGCGGTTCTTTTCAATAGTCGCGAGACTCTGTCGTTAACGCCGTGACGATCGACGCGACGGGACGAACGATTTATGCCTTATTGGAAACACGATCGCGCATTTCTCACGGAATCCCAGACAGCGTAAGTCACCGATGAGAAGGTCCGAGTATGCGAGCGTCGCGTAGCGTGCGCGCCCGACGTTTTACGTACCGCGTAGGGTGAGTCCGTTATAGCGCCGGGGGTGTTTATGGGTTTATTATGCGATGAGACTCAGCCGGTCCGTTTACACACACGCGCGCCGGTCAAGATACATCTTGGTGCTGACGTGTGCGTGCCTATTGCGGCTGAAACGCGTGCAAAGGTCTTTCCGCACGTCCGTCGCCGACGCTACAGCCGTCCATAATACGCGCAAGACCATAAAAAAGTATCTATGGAGTGAAAATAAATCTAACCCCGCCGACCGGCCGTCCCCAACACTTGGTAATAGAAACGAATGGCTGGTAAATGTGAAGAGGAAGAAAAAAAGAGAAAAAGAAAACGATGGGAATTGTTTTCGATCTTTAAATACAATTCCCACAATTACAGCCGAATATCGCGGTGTCTCGTTGCGGGTCTTCCGAACGTAAACCGTAACTCGAGTTAGCGTATCTAATCGCTGGAAAGCACAGAAAGGGTATTCCACTGGATGGAAGGAAGATATACGACTCTTCGTTCCGCGCGAGATAAGGTTCCGCGTTTCCCTTTGATTTACAGTAAGAAAATATTATTGAGAGCTCGTCTCGAGTCGTGCAGGAGGAGAGGGAGCGGCGAGGGGAGCGAAGGAGATTGAAAGAGCAGCAAAGAGATCGGTCAGGGAGCGGAATAGGATGACAGGATGGAGGAGGCGGCAGTGGTGGCAAGGGGGGAGAAGCGAGGAGAGAAGCGGCGAGGGCTTTTCTCGTACACACGGTTTGAGTTCATTGCGCGAGTCATCAGTATCCATAAGCGATGAGTTACCCCACGCTCTGTACAACCGCAGCCGTCTAGGAAGGTATCAGGTTGAGAGTTTGGTTGGTTGGCAAAGTTACGTCTCGAGTTGGGATGGGTGGGCACCTGCTTTGGTTGTTCGGCGCACACCCTCCGCAATGGTGGCAGCTCTGCCAGTGACGCCAGCAGTAGCCGAAGGACGAAGGCTCCGGGAGCAGGATGGAGGCGGGTGGCGGTGCTAGCTGATTTTCTTAGGTCAACGTATAATGAAGCTTTGCCGATGGTAAAATGCGGACAGCAACCCCCTAGACCAATCCCAGTACTCCTAGCAAAACCCACGACGCGGAGAGCCAACCGCGACGCGCGGGAAGCTTCCAGAAGGAGCGCAACCCCCGCAGACCACACGGCCCGAACCGGATCGTCTATATTGGCTCGCACACCGATATACCCGGGGCTTCTTCGACTTCCTGCAATAACCCACTTGAAAAGATCCACACGTCGACTTTCACGGAGTTTACTCATTGGTACTTGATTGAGCCCCGTCCCCGAACCCATTTCGTAACAAGAGCGGCGAATAATCGCCAATGCGATATTTCTTTTTGCACTTTTATATCCAAATCTTTAACGCACCGCTGAGGCCGTTGTAGATTCCGCGATTCGAGAGCTCGTGCTTTAATAACACCCCTCGCGCCATTGAAATCTTTAATTTAAGCTCGCGTGTGTATTAATTTCCGTATGCAATGCGGAACGTTTCATTCGTCATCGTGACACCAATTTCTGATTACCCGTATTTAAAACAGCATTTGCAGCAAAGGCGCATGACGAAGACAGACGTATACGGTTAAATACAGCCATCGAGAGCAATCAGGTACAATTTTAATGCACGTTTATGCACGCACAACCGCTGATTGATCAGTTGATATATGCACATATATACCCTGTTAATATCGTATCAGTACCGTATTGCTACTTATTGTAATACAATGAGCTTCTGAAACGTGTTTATGAACGCGAGGGAGAAATTCAAAATATTTCCTCCGTCATTTGTATTCTTGCGTAGTTCGCGGATAAAGTGAACAGCTTTTCTTTTAAGATACGAGGGAAAGGTGGAGTTGACATACTCCGGATAATATCGAATGATTTTCTCGTTACGTCTTTTCGAATTTCGAGTCGCGTAGGTTGGCGAAAAGACGAGCGTATTGCCAGAAGCATCGAGGCGTGCAAGAAAAGGCAGGAGGACGGGAAGAGTGGCGACCAATGGCCGAAAAGCGATGTTCTCAGGAGCAACGGGGCGAAATGGAAAAATTGCCTCGATGTAAAAACATGAGGATCGCTTCTATCGTCTGTACTCGATAAAACGACCTCTGCTCGATATATGCGCGATCTCTAGCGTCCCCACAGGCGCAAACTACGGGACGTCCGTGTAGTCTGTAACACACGAGCGATCGCGCGTGCGCGCTCAGACTTTCTACTTATGTCACGGAAGATAGGTGAATAAATGGATAAATGTATACGCGGGGGAAGAAAGCGGAAGATATGCGCGTTGAGTCGAGTGGTCAGTTATCGAAACCTCCCACAAATCCACCTCAAAGGACCAGCTTCTACGGTCAATAATAAAAAAAAATATACGACGTGCTTGCGCACGTACAAAAGGAACTTCCACAGAGAGTCTGGCGTAATACCAACGCAAACGCGTCCGAATTATACTTCGTGGTCGGTTCTAAGCGATCGCATTTCCACATAGACGAGCTGCTTCGATGCGATATGAAAGAGTGGCCTGTGTCTGCTATTGGCCGCTTGTAAGGGATGAGATCAGCCGGTTGTGAGAAGCTACATGGTCCACGGATTAGGGTCGAAATCATTGAGAAATTTCTTTTTTTTCTACGAAAATGTAACGATTGCTTTTTTCCCCAAAGTTAAATAAGAAGGTAATACGTCGAAACTAAAAAATACACTTTTTTTGATGGACCATATTTTCGTCCCCAACCGAAAGATGATATGGTTAATGACGGTTGGCACTGTTTTCGCTCAGTATTCAATAAATAAGAGATAGTTTTGTGGCATAACGATAAGCACGAGTTGGAAACTTATTACGTCACGGAAATCTATGAGCAGGGATATTTCAAAGAACCGCGCGGGGTTTGATGCGCACACTGGCAACCTCACTAGGGTGGAAGAAAGATGATCCATTCGTCATCATATAAAAATAACCGTGACAGAGTTATCTGCGACCATTTCCTGCAGTGCGAATGCCGCGGTGCCGAGCTCACTTGTCACTATACCGGAGGTAATGATCATTACTGGGGTTTCGCCCTCAGCCAAGAGATACCGCCAGTCAAAAAGAACAGAATGGAATTATGGAATAAATAAGAGAAGCGAGAGGAAGGAAAATAAGCGTGGAGTGAGGGGAGGAGGAGGGAATGAAAAAGAGGAGAAAGTGAAGCGCGAGTGTATGGATGATACGAGCAGCCCTCCCAAGCCTTCTTCGCTGGGGTGATAGGACAAGATGGCCGCTGGTGCAGGCTTTACCGACTCGGCTGGGTTTATGTGTCGTAATAAATGGTAATTTAAAACAGCAAGAACTAACAATTTCTTTCTTTATTTCCCTCTTCATGGGTCTGGGCTTCTCTCGCTTTGAGGAACGACCAAGAGTCCATCGTGGGCACACGTGCGCGAGCAGGCGCGCGCTGAAGGTACGTACGTATCGCTGTATCCGAGAACCCATCTACGAGGTGATACGAAAATGACGGGAAGAGGAAGACCGATGGAAAAGGGCTACCCTCGCGCGTGTACGTGCACGTACACCGAGAGCAGGAACGAAACAACGAACAGCCAGTCAGCCGAGCGGCCCACGTAATATAAAGAGATATGTGCCGAGGAATAGCATTACCATTAGGAGATACAGTTTAACCGAGCCACCAGATGAAATGAGATACTGCGACTGAATCATGCATGAAGCGAAGGTGCGATTCTCTACTTTGTGCGTTACGGGCCAGACCCTTTCTGCCAGTCTCTCCCACCATCCACCTTTTCACCACCATCGACATTTTACACGATGAGAAAAGTGAATATGCCACAATATTCAAATGCCACGGGAACGGCAGTTTATTAAACGCTTTATTTTCCAGCTACAGCTTCCTCGCCGGAGACAATCGAGAGCGTTTTGTCAGTGCAAGATAAAAAGATAAAATGTATAACAAACACTACATTTTCAATCGGATAGTTTAATCGATCAGTACAACACAACCAACTTATTTTCCGGTTTGTATTGCTCATTTCGAAATTGCTCTAACGCGAACCATTAGGTTTTTGACATGGCGGAACATTTTCTCCTTTCAATTTCCAAGTCTAGTTAAAGGATTGCCGAGCTTTCAACATAGTGATTCGTATCTGTAGTTATAACGCCTCTCTCTCTCTCTCTCTTTCTCTTTCTCCCCCGCACACACTCTCAGAAGACACACGCACATTATGCTAATTTGTCTTTTAATCTCGCGCCTGGTGTCGCCGCCATGGCCGCTTTTTTGTCAGGCGAGATTCGTGTCTCCTCGCCTCCACAGTCTCACCGGTATCTGCCTACATCTACTTCGACTCTGAAAACTCAGCGTTCTATGGACAGATTTTTGTCTCCCGAGGACGGCCTCTCGCTCAACTTTTATTTATTCTCCAGACAATTAAAACGCGCGCTGCGCTACACTCGCGCGTTCGTTTCGTTTCCCGCCGAATGAGTTCATTCGCGTTGCACAGGCGCAACGATTCGCGGGGACCAAACCGGGATATTTAATAATTCCGGGGGATGTTTATCGCCGAGCGAAATCTCATCGTGTAAAGTTTCACGCGAGTTGCGGCGATAGAGAGGTCTCGGGTCGCGAAAATGAAGGAAAGAAAAAGGAAGTGTTAAAACGGACGGCCTACGAGACGGCGGGGTTGCGTGGTGGGGGAACGCTTATGCATTTATGCATTCGTATTTCCGCGATCTCCACTCTCTCTCGCAACGCCGGTAAGAAGCTGCGGCCATCTTCGTCGCCGGCATCTGCCGCGACGGGCGTTGCGGTACCAAAGCTTCGGCGTATTCGGAGCCACCCGCGGAGAGAGCGAAGCAGGAAAAAAAAGAGGTGGGCGCAAAGTTGCTCCAGAATAATAATATACGCGGGTCCTCGCTCCGCTGAAGGGAAAAAATCTGAATACATGAAACGTAATGACGAGCAAAGGGCGAGCGGCGCGCTTCTCGAGGCGATGGCGCTTCGCATCATCGAGCGTCTCTTCTCCGAATACCCTGCAAGATCCAACAGTTGTCCGCTGGTCACTTCTGCCAAACTCGTTCATACAATTTCTGGAAACGTTGCAAAAACGTCTTTTCTTGGATATCGCGGACGCTGATTAACACGACGCTCGGTCGAGTGGACTCGTACTGGTAAAAAGGAACGAGGTAAACCATTCGCAGCATTTGCGAGTAGTGCAAAACAGCGAATGACGGAGTTGACGGAGTAGTCATGCATCGACGTGAATGACGATATCCGCGTGGCGGAGGACCAGAACGGATGAAAGGTTGGAAGGAAGGACGGAAGGAAGGATGGAAGGGCGCCGTCGTAGCTCGGGATCGTGGCTCCGCCTATCGGCGCGCCGCCTCGCGGTGGTGAATACATTTAGCCTGGTTAGTTTACAAATGAATACAGCGATTGAAGCAACTTATAATATCAATGTACCTCGAGCCGTCTCGCTCGCACGCGGGCCGCCGCCCCTCGCGGTCGTCTCGCTCGCACCTACTCTCTCCTGGTGCCTCCATACAGAATGGCCATATTAACTTGATAATTAGCTCTGTTATACGACTTGCAGATGAGGAAAGACTCGGGACGGACGTCGGCTACCCCTACCCAGGGTGGTGCCAGTGTTCCTTGCTCTGCTCTCCTATGCTATAGGTCTCCTCCGTCGCTCGGATGGATATAGAACCCTTAGTTCGTATTCCTCTCCCTGTCTACCAGGAACCCCAGGTCGGTCCTACCAGCTCCGTCGGCCCACGCGGTGCTATAGTCTGCTGTCGCTTCGGCAGCGGCTCCTTGCGTTCCGTTCCCTTCGCGTATGTACGCCAGCGTCGTCATGACATACCATTTTAAATTCGTATCCTATCCAAGGTGCCAGGGCATTCTTCTCGGGTCTGTGACGCGGTGAGGACGCCGAAGACGACCATCGTCCCCGCTCCATCGTGCCATCCTCGAAACCACGTGCTCCGGGTGCCACGTGACCAGCGCGCTCATTAAGTTCGGTGCTCGCCACTCGGCGCTGCCTCATCGTGGATGGTCCGCGGGCAACCGTGTCATCTCGTCCCTGCAAACTACTACGCATCTTCTTTTAATTGGGTAAGTCAATTGTACACCGATATTCAAATCGTTCGGGAACGACGCGTCTACGGAGACGGTTCTCGCGACGTAGAGTGACATCGAGTGCCGGTTCTGGATTTTCGGAGATCTGGTATGTCAGGCGATGGCAACTCTCGAGGATGAATGTCGTGTTGTGTAGATGGCGTGTCTATGAGCTCGCAAAATGGCCGCGTGAGCGCCAAACCACGGTCTACGCCGCAGTCGTGCATTCCCGTGTCCTCAAAGAAATCGCGAAGGACTTTCGTGTACGCGACTGCGAATACAAAGTGCGGACCATAGGCGCATTCCGGGAGATGACTGGCATTGAAAACCGTCTTCGAGCCGCACCCGCCACTCACTTGCACTATGACTGGAATACAGAAGATGGCGGCCATGTTCGCGTCCCCCCTTCTCCGCACTTGCTTTTCTTTTTCCTATCTCCTTTTTCGTATTTCCCTATCGTCCTCTATCGCTCGTCCCGTCTCTCTTCCACAACGAACCTACGATTTGCAAACTGTCTGTGACCGATTTCGTCACCGTTGTCAACCTTTTTCCTCGCCCGTTTCGTTTCTCCTTTCAAGTCTTTTCATACCTGACAGATTTGTCATTGACACCCTTGACACTGCTTAACATCCGCGGTGAAACTGCTGCCGCTCGAAAGGCGTCGGATAGAAAGTCGATTGAGACCCTGGTTGAGAGAAACGAAGTGACAGTTTATCGGGATGGATTAGACACGCGTGGCGAAGGCTCGACATTTTCCAATGAGGAATCTCGATGCAGATACGAGCACGCTTGTTCGGTGCCTCTTGCGAGAATGACCGGCGCGATGTGAAAGGGTTACGAGAAAACAGAAACGAGAATGTGTCCGCCGACGGTACGTGCCGTCACGTGTGTTTTACAAGGTTTCTTTCTGGAAATAAAATCTGAATAAGGCAGAAACATCGCTTCACCGGCGGCCGGTCACGAATTATTTTATATCCCAGTGCGCGATATTGAATCAGAAACGGACTGACCATTACGAAAATATAAAGCGGGACGAGAATTGCGGGGAAAAACGATGGTAGCATTTCGCCTCTGTTTATTGCCGCGGTGCATTCAGAGCGTGGCGCTACGGAATCATAAATTCCATTCAATCAAAAACGGCGCTATAAAATGCGCTATCGTATTCTTGCACTGATCGCGCATGTTTACGATGATGAACGCGCGAGAAAAATGCGCGTTTCATCAGTCCGTTGTCCATTCGCGTAGCGAAAGAATTACGACTGTTCTATTCCGTTAATTGACGTTTCGATTTTGCAGGCCTGCAGAAACTAACGAGTCTCTATTTACGAGAGGCCGCGGCCGGCTAATGACACACGCGCGGAGATGATGCGTGCTATAAATAAAGTCCGTTATAAATAAATTTCAGCGGGTGATAAAATTGGCTGTGGGGCGCGGGGCGCTACTGTAACACCTGTCTTTACAGTGTGGGTGCCGCGAAGTAGGGACGCCCGAAGTAATATATGCACCCTTGTGTACAAAAGAAAGACACACCGAGCCACCTGAAGCTGCAGGCGGACCAACGTCATTCTGGCCGGCTGCGGCGTACACGCTTGTTGCTCGAGCATATAATAACGCCTCGATTGCTGATACATTTCATTCGTTTTACGTTCTCTAACGGTCGAATCAAATCGCGTATCTTCCGTTATGAGAAGCCGTTCCTGGTTCGTGTCTTCCCGATGGTAAGAATTGCATCCGAGGATGCGAGTCTTCGGGGCTTCGACATTGTTACAGCCGAAACGGTATGAACGGCGAGTGGAAAATTATCGCGTTATCTTTCATACCAAGACTGGTCATTTCGCTCGCAATACCGGCTGGCGTGACGATTCCGAATAAATATTGACGTCTGTCGCATTGAAATTACCGGTATCGTATTGGGTAATCGAGAAGCACTCGTAATCTCTTGGAATCGGTAAATTGTAGCGGCAGATAAGTCATCAAATTGACCAATTATGTTCATTAAACGCAATGTTGCCGGCAGTACAATTTTTATCGGGAAATGGTCAATTTATCTTTGTACGAATAAATACGAGACGACTTTAAAATAAACGCAGCCGTACAATAATAATTATGCACAGTTGGGTATCATGTAGAAGTAAAAAGGTGTTTAAAGGTAATGGTAAAAGTGTATTTTTATACTCTTGATGGAAAGGGTCATATTTTAATGTAGTTAATCAAACGCTTTTCAAAAAAAATTTTTCTTTAAATAAGTACATAATGATTGTTGTAAATGTAACTTTAAAAAATATATATATATGTTGTTTATATCAATTATTAACACTGTTATTATATCAATTATGATGTTACTTTAAAATAAAACATTTTGCAACCATACGATGTCGAAATAAATCAATTACAATTATTGTTTACAGTTTGCGAAGTAGAGTAAAACTTACTATATCGATGTTACAACATTTCTTTAATGAATGGTACGTAATGAAATGCAGTTATAAAGTAATAAATTGCACAACACGTATTTCAATACGACGCACGAAATTATTTCTTTTCCTTTTAGCGTTTTGCGTACTTTATTACATCGAACGCAAGTAATTATAATAAAATATTAATTCCAGATAATGCAAACAACACATTTCCACAATAGTTACATCACACGATCACGAATAAAGATACGTGTAGAGTAATAAGTGACAATTTAATTGTCTTTATTTATTATTTGGTGAGAAAATATAGCTTTGTCTAGTCGTACTTCACACGCCGATGGACACCAATATTCATAATAATTATCTATTGCGTTTCCTGTGCCACAATCGACAAAAGGTTTGTCGAACCGTCGCGAACTTCCGGCGCCTCTAACACTGATACACTGTAGAACATTGCCGAAAATGACCATCGGCAAATTGTACATTGCAGGGCAATTGCGGCGAGTCGGACTAGAACGTGGTATTATTGCAAGCACTGCCGTTATTATTTTCATTATGTGAGACGAGCGATAGCTATCTGACGGTTCCCACTACGAACAGCGATGCACAAGCGAATCTTAGATTCCATGTTTTTTCTTAATGATTCGACCAATTAGCTACGCTGAGTGCTCTGACTTCTTGTTACAATCCTCATTGGTGCCCTGTTGCACTTGCCATTTACGTCTTCAGCCCCGTATTTATTCGAGATTTT
>JABFPT010000094.1:39567-50875 GCA_022817245.1 Nixonia krombeini | reverse complement strand
TCAAATTGTTCATTTGCATATACGAAGGAGTCAAAGTACTACTAATGAGGCGCGACGAGTAGCGAGATGTATTCTTGAACTAGTATGCAATAACGTTCGACTTATGAGTAAAATAAATCAAAAGAATATTTGCCTGTTGCAAATATTCCAATTGACGGTTGAGTGACCAAAATAATGTTAACATTTTCTGACGTATCGTCTTATTCGCTCAAATTTAACCACGTCTTACACATGAGTGCAGTCTCTTTTACAGTACCACTAGTCGCATAATTGAAACCGTATTACGTGCGCGTTATGCATCGAATACTTTTCCGTGCTACTTTCGTCACTCTCTTCTTTCTTCCAAATCACAGCACAAATTAGCCCGGCGGGCTCCCGCCATTATGCCACCTTTATAGTAAGTGATCTACGCCCCAAGAATTAGCCCAACCGAGTCAGTGCACGTGAAAAGTATTAACGCGCAGGGTAACGCAAAAAGACGCGTTTTAAATAAAAAAAATTGTTATCAAATCTCGCTGTCACTTTCGAACAGCGCAGGGAGGCAAGTGATTTTTCGTCATTTTTCTCCATACAGGTATTTAAAAATCTACTTAGCGTGATTTTCCTCCAACTGTACGTTACGAGTGTTTGTCACAGGGGACATTTTTAGCAACGCGCGTCTCACCCTATTTTTCTGTAGATCCAAAGTGGCCACCCCTCGCATGTAACACACGCATCGCCCCATCTATCGAATTATTTTGATTCTGCGATAATTTGCCCTTAATACTCTCTTCTCACCCTACGCGACCTTTCAAAAGCTGCCGTGCAAGAGAGAAACGTCCCCGCATAATCGCGTATTCTGCAAATTCACACATTTGGCAGATTAATTTACACGAGTGGAATAATATCGTTTAGCTGATTATGCCGCGTCTGCCGAGTGTCTTTCGCGTTCAGCGATTTTCAAAATGGACCCTTTCTAGAAATCCCTCATGATACGGAAATTCATACGAGTTGACGGTAAATGGCCGTACCTCCTAATCGTGTCGCACTGGAATGGAGAACAACGGCCAGTCCATGTGTTGGTTCGTACGAGTCGTGGTCGTGAATGAGATTCGATTCGTTACGAGTGTGTCCAGGAATAATAGAAAGGAATATTCATCGCGTAAATGGCCGTCGAAAGTTTGTGTTCTGGAAAATGTAAATCCGATGGCCCCAAATGACGAGCGGCAAATGCAGGCGTGCAAGAAATCTGCTCGAATCCGTGACGGAGCAGGCATAAGTCGGGGATGGTGTAATTTTCGGAAAATCCGAACGAATCGTCATGAATAATAAGGAGCGGCAGTAGCGAGCGCGTCGCCGCGGCCACTTACCGAAGCGGCAGAAGCTTGGCATTGTCGCGGTGAAATTGAATCTGTCAATTAGACTGTCAGCATTTACGGTTGGTTAGCGTTAATTGGGCACAATGGTCGTCTAACGGACGGACAGCTGTGTACGGTATTAGCCGTACTAACGTTCTCCACCGCCGCCGTCGCTGCCGCGAGGCATCTGATTTCGCATTATAATGCCACCCTGGACTTAATTGAAGCGGATCACGAAACCGTGGCAAATTCGTTCGCCATTTCCACGTGTTCGCTTTCCTCCGTTTCTTCCGTTCTCGCCCTTCGCAAGGCGAAAGAAAGAAAATTATACCCGGTCCGTTAGTGTCGAAATGTCAATTTTCAAGGTGAAACAACGTTTGTTGATCTATCGATATTTAAATCAGGTATATTACTTTCATTTAACCGGCGTAACGGCCAACATAATTGGACAAAGTTTTCGCATCGTCCTCGGATGATTAACATGCCGGACAAGCAGTGAGGAAAGTTCGGAGCAAGTATACATATATCTGTATATCTATATCGAGGTGGTAGCTGAGAATCGAGTCAGACAAAAGGTGTTACTCAGCAGCGTCTTGTCGAGTTCGCCCGCGATTCTCTCGCTCTGCCTTATTCCTCCTACGATCTTTCTCCGCTTCCCTTTCTCCGTCGGTTAATCCGTCTCTCCGTCGTCATCGGCAGACTTTGTCTTTGCCTCTAAAGGAGAGAAGTTTGCGTTCGCGTCTTGGTTAATCACTATAATTGATATTCCGCTGATATCACCTCACCTCGAGTAACACGGGCTAACGTAGTAACGAAGTAACGCGATTAAAGGGAGCCTCTCATTGGTCCTTCGCTCGTTCGTTCCTTCAATCAAATTATATTATTACTTTGAGGTCCCGTGCGGCTCGGCAACGATCTCCCTGACTCGCGATTATTCAGTCCACCGTTCCGTCTCTCGTTCAACCGCGTTGCTTCACGGACAGGGCTTTTCGAACGAATGTAAATTTCGCGATAGCCGCTCATCGGTGTCTGTCGTTTACCGCGTTCTCGACCATCTCTCTCCATAGTGTCATTGACATGGTGACATCTCAATGGCGACACACTCCATTTTTACAGCGTACCAAAGAAAACCTACCATCTCTTCATTCCGACAAACGACTATCACCTATTGGTTAATTATGACTAGATTTGCCAAATTGTTGTAATCTTTGAAAAAATTGTTCATAAATTAAACGACAATGCAATTTTTATTCCTATATGTCACTGCGTTGGCAAGTAAAGGAGTAAGAATTAACACCGTTTCGTTTGACAAATGACAATCGCATATCAACAATGATACACCGGTTGAACAATTTTTTGTTATTTCTCATATGCGCACGTTTCGCTCACAGTCACGAAGCAGACGTACCTTTGACTTCCGTTCGAAGCAACCGTGCACGGAGACGAGTTCCGACACCGGACCGTCGGCGCAAAATCTGGGACCACATCACGCAAAGGCGGTTATAACGGCCCGATGATTTCCGACAGTAATGACATACATACGACGATAATATTCTGTGTAAACGAGTATATTATATAATGATCAAACGCCCGGGGACCGGCAGACACGCCATATCGTTATTTCGGGCGCGCTAAAGTCTCGTTAATTCCGACTTTGAATGGAAATTGATTTAAAAATAAATTATTATAACGGACTCCAGTGCTTTTCCATCACGTACATATCTGCACTACGTTGTTGGCATATTCGCGAAACGTTTAACCACCGTAATTGTTATACAGCGCTTCGTACGCGTTTACCTACTATTTTCACTTTCCGCTATACATATTTCGCTACCTGCATAACGTGCATAAGTTTGTAAACGAGTAGGTGGATGATCTCATGGTCGCAGGAAACAGCGCATCATGATAATAACTGTCATCAAACTGAAACCACTTAGAACCAGGCCATCGTCGGGACGACGGAAATTGGTTGCATTAAAACTACCTAATGCTTATTTTAAACTTTATAACGAATATACATTTCGTCATGTACGGACCGCATTCTAGCAAGTGAAGCATGCGAAAGATATTATTTACGTCTTTGAAAAGGTAGATTTCCGCCTTATAATGTCAATCAGAATGGTACACTGCGATGCAAAATTGAGCCATATGGAACGATATCGAGAACAGAGTTATTTTACAAAACTGTAGTTATATATTTTAGTAATAATCAGTTTATACGTAAATACCAATTTTTGAAAATCAATATTCCATTTTTTTTTGTTCCATATTTCATATAATGTGTACAAATTTTGTCGCATAAGATTATCTTAATGTGAGATTATGTTAAATGCATGAACGAACTGCATGAAAATAATGGCCGTTAAATGATGTAAAAAATAAGGAATGACGAACAATGTAAAATTATATTTTGCCAAATTATATATTATTTTACGAAATCGTATATCGGATTCTTTGGAAATTTGTCGCTACAAAGCTCGCATGTCCACTGTTAAAGGTGAGTTTCGCAATACGTTGTACCGCGACAGTACATGTACAATTGTATTTTTCGTAAAAAAATGTCATCACGTATGAAAACGTTTGAAGCAAAATGCAAAAATTGCGTTTCTGGTTTGACGGTAAGAATGAACGTGCATGTAGGAGCATCAGCCGCGTTATTTCGTGCACGTCCATTGCGTAGAGAACGAGTATTCGAGTCACTCGAGCCACGCACAGTAGTTCGATGAAATTAAAGTATCGTCCGCTAACGAGCACGCGTGACGACAGTGCGGCATTAAACTGTCCGCGATATCCGCCATTTCGAAACAAGCCGCGCTGGTAATAGGAAGGGGCTGCAAACGAGACAGAAAGAGAGAAATTACAGTCGCGCATGCCGCGTTCAGGAAACCCCACATTCTATTGTGTTTTTGTCATAGTTAAACTGTCAAGCCAATTTCGTGTCAAGCCGATTTGCATGTCCGCGGTCAAACACACGCGGCCACATCGTGTTATAAAACGCTTCTGTCGATCTCCTTTTTTTTTATTACAATTTACATACGTACGTGTACAGAATTGTACTTCCTTTTTCATCGTCGAATTTTCGGTACTCAGTTGAAACACGTTCGCTGTGATCAAGAAGCAGTCGTATCGTTTTTGAAGAAAAATACATTATACGTTACGAGATAATTGTCGAGCATTTGGTCCGGTCCGGTTCCAGTAACACGCGCGAATCGATTTACAGAAAGTTATTTGTGAGTCATTAATTCGGAGAGCAGCTTCTCGTCATGGTTAGGTACGCTCGCTCTTATATATACATGAGGAGTTGCCGCGGATCGAAGGAGGCCGGAACGCGGATGGCAATTAGCGTAATTAAATAATAATTGAAACGAGGGAACGGTTGGTCGCCGGAGAAGGGATCCAGCCACGAACCACGCCCCATAAGCACATTTGCCATCTCGACCAATCGCGCGAAACCAACCTCCGCTCTTATTCTTATTTCTCCTCTTTTTCTTCACGATCATTGAGAAACTAAAATCCATCACTTGCATCAACCGTCTACCATTCCCTCGAGATAACTTAACGATATGAAAAGTCGTTGAAACATTCAACGCCATTTTCGATAGGGATCTTTGAAGCGTTTAGTCAAAAGTCTAACGTTACGTCAAAGTAAACGTTCTAAACGTGGAAAAAATGAGGAACGTGAACTTAAGATGTTACGAAAACCGGTAAAATCCAGTTCGATCGAGAGACAAACGCGAGCCAGAGCGAACGCAAATGTTAGCCAACTTTATTGTGCGAGTTGGTAATTTAGCGAGAGGGCAGAAGTAAAAGGAAAATTTCCATTCGGAACACGTAGTTGGCTGACAATTAGCCAAGGCGTTAAGATATTCCATCGTAATGGCGAAAAAGGCTCGCGCTTAAAATATATATATATATATGTATATATATAAATAAGCAGTTCTCGCACCGCCCTGCGCTATTTTGCACGTGTAATGTACATGAATAAAACATGGTTCCCCAGGGTAAGCTCGGTTACTGTGGACTCTTATATTATACATTAATACGAGTCTTGCTTAATTTTTTACAGTACTGTTATACGTGCAACTGTAACAAGTGCAACATGTACATTAGCACGGAAAGTCATTATTAACCAAGCTTATACTTTCACGTAGGACGATGAGGCCAGAGACTGATCACTTTACATAAAGCTACATTATCAGCCCGGACACCCGACACGCGCTATTTTTATTATAAGAAATGATGACGTTCGATCTAAGACAATCTCGGTAACCGTAGGATAAACATGAGCATGAGAAAACCAGAACGGTAGAAGCGAAATGGATATAGCAACCATGCAGTAACCGCTGCTTATCTGGAAAGAGAGAAAGAGTAATAAAGGGAGGATGAGGATGCGGAGCAGGTGGAGGATGGTTTAGGGAGAGGAGGGGAGATGAGGAGGAGAGGGTGGATTGTACGGTTCAAAGCAGCAGCGGAGTAGTCTTCCAATGAGGTTGCAGTGTGTAGGTACTTGGTTTCCCGGCGCAGACGCTTTGGATTCTCCACCACCCTCGAGTCGCGGGTGGTAATGCTTCGTCGACTACGCGGGAAGTTCAGGGTGTGAAAATCAGGGGGTGAAAAGGGAGTCGGTTATAGCTGCTGCGAGGAGCCGAAACGCGGCGCGGTCCGGCGCGACTCTGTCGGCGGAAGAGAGAAGGAAAGAGGCGGCGGCGAGGGAGGGACGGACGACGAGAGCGGAATAAGTGAGAGGGAGAGATTGCCGCCATTTTATAGTGGCGCAAATCTGCATAACGATCAGAGACAGTCGTGTTTATCAAAGCTTTTCTCCGTCATCTGCATAATTTTCTGCCACGAGCGAGACGGGCGGAGCGGGGAATGGGGGGGGGGACGCATCGAGCTTTCAGACGCGAGAGCGAGCCACGTCCGTTCTTCTCTGCGCCGCCGTCATACAGCCGACGCGGAGAAATCCGCCAGGGACGTGGCGAGGCGTTTTACATCCTCTTTAGCTCGCCCCCACTCCTCTACTTTTTTCTTCTTTCTTATTTAACACGCGCGCATGCTTTTTTCATGCGAAAATGACGCCGCCGCTGCAGTTTCGCGTCACGTTTCCCCCGAGTTTCATATTTGTTGGCGTACAAATTCCCAGAGCGGCTGTTGAAGAAGAAACATATTTGGTGACAGGCCCCAGCGGCTCGAGGGGTGGCCTCGTTATTAGGGTTCTGATTAACCCAGCATATGGAACTGTCGTCGCCGTAGGGTAGAGCAGCGCTGATCCAGATAGCAATCGCTCGCCGATCATGGATGTTGCACTTTGTACCAACAAGTCCTATTTCAAGGGATTAAAGAACAGCCATATCACCTCCGAAGATCTCTGCCTCTTTACGAGTCCCGCCCGGCGAATGCAGATCTCCTCTCCATTGTCGTCGTAATCCAACCGCAAAAATGCCCCATCCGGTGTAAAGCCACGCGAAATCGATCGATTCTTCATACTTCGTACTTCACGTTTCAATTACCAGGACGAAAGAAAACGAGGCGATGCGTCATGGAGTGTTGCGAGAGTAGATATACTCGGGTGTCTTCCGTGTCCGCCGTCGCGCTGAATGATTTGATTTTTGTCGCTCCGATGGAATCGCCGACACTTGTGCGCTGCCACTCATCTCGTCGGGGATAAATTGCCAGTTCAATAATTCAGGGGCGGCTCTAATGAATCTTGTCTACGAGCTCGATCTATCATAGGAAATTACGCGGCAGCCCTTTTACCTCGTTTTGCCCGTGTACGAGTTCTGTTCGAATTGCTGGAAAAGAGGAACGGTGGATGATAATGATGATAAAAGTAGTAATGACAACTGATCGAGATCACGCTTCATCGTTGTTTCACCATTGATGCATCCCGGAAATGGAATATTTCGCTTGTGCAGAAGGCAGATAGATTGTTCTCGGCCGCATCGCGAGAAATTGATCGAACAAGGCAACTTGGAAGGCTCGACGAGATAACCATTTTGAAGAAAGAAGTTGAGCCAAGAAACGATTAACTACTCAAACGACTTCATCCTAATTCTCTTTTTCCACAGAATTACTGGTTTCGTGATTCAGGTCGTCGATACGACATTAAGACTCGCTTGTAAAAATTTGGACACGACTTTGGTTATTGTTATTCCCATGCTTTTAATCTTTCTTTTTAATCATGCTTTGGAAAAATAATAGAAAATTATGTCAACAGAAACTACAAGGGTCAACGGTCTTTTACCAATAGCAGGCCCACGTTTAAAATACAAAATGTGAAAATGTACTTTTTATACGTTTTATGTTCTACATGCGTTAACATTCTGATTCAAATATTACATTCGTAAGGTATTATTTATAAATTTCACGTAGCTCACGTTAATTTTGAGGTATTAATATTCTTTCGTGATAAAATGAAAGCAACATATACATCTTCTAACGACTGTAATTTTCAGTACACGATATATCGATAATGATATAAATACCTGCGGTGTGATAAGTCTTGGATTGTTGCTATTAGATATTGTACAAGAAGAATTTTACAAACGTACGTCATCGGTTATATTACGAAGTGTCACAATCGTGTTAGTTTCACAGATATGAGTGGCGACCTCATCGCCACTTATACTTTTGGCGCGTAAATTCGAAACTTTTCATACTTTATAAGATTATCGATACAATTATATTTCATAATTTTAAATTCCCAAACAAATAACGAAAGCCCTTACAAAACATTTAACTCTTTCTTATTTCAGTAATATAGTTCTTCGTGACGTAGAAAAAAGTGGTGTATAAATATGAAAGATGTAGTATTTCTCGCTTGCATCCTTCGCGCTAGATACCGTTAAGCAATTGTTGCGAGTCCATAAATATCTGAGTTGTTACGAGAAATGAAAGAACCGTTGGAGGATGCTGTTTCAGAGGAATAATGCGCAATTCCGTTTGAGCGGGAGGCGTGCGACGATCGCACGAGCGTTCCGCTCGCCCGCTCGATCCAGGCGAGAAGAGTCGAGTCGGCGAATCGGCCTTGGCGACTGACTCGAGCGTTGCCGACGTCTCAAAAGCAGAGCTCAGAGGCAATCATGAGCTTTCGAATGCAAAACAGCAGCTTTCCCAGGCACTCGCGCCACTTTTACATTTAAATGTAAACTCGCAGAGTGCGCGGCCGACGCGTCGTCACGTATATACACGCGCGCCCGGATATTCGCGCGTAAAGCGGGTTGGCGAACAGCGACGTCTGCGTTCGTCAGGGTACGGATGGAAAAGGGCCGAATGTAAATCGAGCCGGTGGAAGCGAGACATCGTGAACAGCGGCAACCGGGGTAGAGGTATCGCGGGATTTAATATTTTACACCTCAAATGTTGGGCGTGCGCGAGAAATGCAAAGTAACGTAGCGACAGCAGCGGCGCAGCCAACCAACCCCTCCCCTCCCCTTCCGCAGCCATCAGTTTTCCTTTCAGCGCGAATTCGATTTAAAACGCGCTCATTTCTACGACGCGATTCGCCCGTCGAGCCGTCGTATCCTTCCGTTCATTACCAATTAACGTATCACGCCGTTCGATAGCTTCGCTTTTTGCATCAACGCTTCCCCCTTTCCCTCCCTTCCTGGCACTTTTTGCCGTTAACATGTTCCATAATCAGATTCACGAGCGTCTTTTTTGACGATAAACGCGTATGCATTTTTGATAGTGCGTATAATTTTCATGTACAAGGCTCTCCCATACGACCAACAGGATACCGCTCACGTGCGTAGGTACGTGTACGATGGGCCACATCTAAATTTATAATTTGTTTTGCATAATGCTCTCGGCGGCCCCAAGGTCCGTCTAATTGCGACTCGTTCGAGCCTCGGATCCCTTCGACACCTACGGCTGCTGCAGCGGCCATTTTAAAAGCAGCTCTTTCCCTCGGACGCTTCCGCTCTGACGCTTTCGCACGCGGATATGCAAACACTTCCGTAACGCGTGCATGTGGCGCCACGTGTGTGTGTACGTGAGCGCGCACGTCTACCCGTATAATTTATCCGTGCTGAATGCAAAAGCTGGAATCGCGAATCATGGCAACGCGGATCACATGTTTTTAAATTGCGCCGTGCATTGTTTCAATCAGTCAGATTCGAGTGAAGCTTTCATTTAGCGTTGTTGTCAACTGCTCTTGGAAACTATATATACCGAGCTTCGACTCAGGTTTAAGCGAGAAAAATGTTGTCTCTGAACGAGTTACACGACAATTAATACTTCGTTATGTAGTTTATACGTTTGCTTCTTTTCTAATGAGACGTTGATTTATTCGAATAAAGTTGCGTGGAAAAGCGGCTTGATCACCTCGAGTGAAATAGTACAAAGAGAGCTAAAGGGCAAATAGTAAATGTAACGTTTCGTAAAGGCTTAACCACGCTTGTACGCGTATTTGTGTGCGATGCGTGCGATTGATTGCTCGACGCGTTAAGTCAATTAGGACACCGCTGATTAGCAATTACGCGTCGATACGATAGAGTAAGCTCGAATGGTTGCAAACGATCCCGCGTTTCTATGCAGACGTGAAGGAATGCTACGGGATACCTTTATTTTCTCGTCACGGAAGTCACGGTGAATGATCAGAAGAGCCGATTACGTGTTTCGATTAATTCGTTTCTTCGCCGTTGTTGCAAATATATCCTATAATTTCTTTAAACCATAACTTTACCTTTACGTTGATTAAAATCGGTAATTCCATTGTCCTTTATGAATAAATTTTAATTAATGACGTCGTTTTGTGCAAACTCAATTGAAGTTAAGTTTCTCTCGATACGACGTCCTTACGAATAATGTTGGCAATCGTTGAGGTACGTGCCTCTTCTGCAATGTCAGGTGGTTGTTTAAGTGAGACTTTATGACTTCTGCAGCATTGCGCAGGTTGAAATTTCCTGACAATCAATGCATTTACCAATAAATCAACGACTCGATTGTGAAATGCGTATAAAAACGTGACACGTTACATGGCATATATCAAGCAGTGTTTTTGCTCAAGACCAAATTTGCTAATGACTTGTACATTCGCAATGACATTCGGAATGACTAATTTTCAGTTCAGTCAACCTCATCTCAACGTATAATTTCTATCTTGAAAAAAACATAGAATGGATAATGATAATTCAAAATATTATAGTTACTCATACAAAATCTCAGACAACCCAATATATGGACCAACCAATGAAAAATCGATATCGACCCCAGTTGAAAATAAACTTGCCCGAGATTCATTTACAATCGACATGATGCACATTCGCTTCATTCATACGCGTGGCGGAGAGATTCCGCATCGATATGTGTGTGGCAAGTGATGAATCACGCAAGCACATGGGCATGCATCGGTAAGAAGTATATTATATTTTTCGATGCAGGGCGTTCTGTCATCCGAGGCGAGAAGAATGCCAGAGTAGAGTCCATGAGTGTCCGCGTCGTGGCCGTAGCAAAGTGTAGGTCGTTCCCACTCGTGATGCTTAATGTACTATTAAATGTAACCATTGTGTTGGACGTTCATCGTTTTCACAAATTCACTTCCTTCGCTGCCAATAGTTCCCTCGAAAAATGAAAGGCCTGTCGAGGATAATAAAAATGGAGGAGAGCACGTGTCTGCCGACCCCGCGACAAATTCGAAAGCAAAGCGATTTATCCCGCCTATATCCGTTCGCGACTCGGGATCGGATGTCGTATGCGAACACGAGTTTTCAAGGGAAATGCGCAATAATACCTATATATTTACGCCAATAAGTGAACACACAATTGCTCAATGTGAGTCACATTCAATGTGCTTTATTACAGCTGTACAGTATTTACCGAACTGATTAGTAATTACGCGATATGCAGCGCAGGGAAATTAAAACTGTTACGACAAAGCTATTCGCATGAGCGGTTGCCAATATTACCAACTGTACTAAAAAATATAGGAAAAATTATAGCATGATGGAAAAGAATGTCCGTTGAGAAAA
>JABFPT010000093.1:50795-70223 GCA_022817245.1 Nixonia krombeini | reverse complement strand
GACAAACGATTGTATTAAATGAATAAGTACCAAAAATACTGCGAATATGTCGCAAAGATCTTCCTCTTCGATTCCCCTGTACACACATCATTCCATAAACACGAATTCCAGGTACACTAGCATACGTCGGTTGGTCGTGTCTCATCGGTCCCTCTGTCGAACATTGTTTAAAAGATAAAGTTAGAAATATATAAATTATTATTACGTAATTATAAATATTATTACATTTATGAGAATTGTGGCAACTCGCGTGAAAATTACTCTATGCAATGCTTAATCGAATTTTTCAGATTTGTTACAGAAAAATGTTGACAAAGAAAAATTATAAAAAAGAATGAACTAATAAAAGGATTTTCGTATTACACAACACGTGACGTAATTATTTCGCATTTCTAATACTTCATCCCATATAAACAAAATAGTCCATTGTCGCTATTTATAAAAATATTTGTAACTATAATAAGGAGTAAAAAATAAGTTTAATATCGTTATAATAAATGTTATTGTTACTGTAACGATAATACGTAAAGTTCATAAATCTATTTAAGTTAACATTGAATATTGTGTAGTGACATTACGCGGTGATATTAAAAACCGTTCAAAAAATTGAAATAAATATTATCTCTGACGAAAACACGATAAAATTCTTCAAGAGCATATGACGATGAATTTAAATTGCGAAAGTGAATTTACCTGGCATGCACTAAATATTCCTAACATATATTCAGAGCTTATTCTCAACAATTTTATGCGGTAATTTAAATTCATATAAATCAATTTTAAGAAATTAATTGCAATACATTATTTTATAAACTAACTTCCAGCTAATTACCGACATTTCTTTACCTACTGAAAATTAATATTTGAAAAATTGTTTGTGCTGTGAGATTTACAAAATTGCTGCGTAAAATGTGGAAGTAAATGAAGCATGATTTTATATAGAAAAATGTTTCAAACCGTGGAATGTAGTCCTGTATTTAATATTTCCGAGTTTGTAGTTGCTTATAAAACCATTGTAAAAATAACTCGGATCTCACGAATGAATAAATCCAGGTTTATGAAATAAGTTTACTGCACGTTTATTGAATTTAAAAGACTCTCGGAAAATGCTATGTTGATTAAAGTAACTGAGCACGGTGTATTTAAATGTTATATTTCCACGTTCTGTTATGTGAAAGAAAATTACGAAAACTAATGCGAATGTGAACATGTAACAATTTCTATACTTTTAAATAAACCTCGGTTTTGAGCACAATGGCGATACACCGACATTAATTTTCATACAACTGTCGCGTGTAACTGACATAAAAATAAAAATGTCTTTCAACGAAATTGAAAGTTCGTATGTCTTAATCATATGTCTAATTGTCAGTTTCACAAAAGCAAGTGCTTTTCAAACAAACGAAGCGTCAATAATTATACAATATAAAAATTAAAATTGGAAGGAAATTCGATTTTATATAGTAATATAAATAGTGCATTTAAACAAAGAGTAACCGGTATTTCTCTACATGTCGGGGTAATCTCACAAAAGAAAGCATTATAGAACGACTTGACATTTTTTCGTTTTGATTGATAGGTGTATTGATAAATTAATAATTATCTGTTACGTGTATCGCGTTTTTATAAAAACAAAACCATTTCAGTAGAGAAAGTGTCGGAGAAGTGTGAGATGCGTGTGAAATGAGAAAGATTGTTGTGATGAGGCTGAACTGCTCAACGATCAGTGTATTGTCGTTGGAAGCGTTTTCGCCCCACGGAAAGGCCGCGACGCACGCCAGGCCGTTCCACGAGTCGAACAGGCATGTCCACTCGGTTTAATTAGCCAAGATAAATTTCAGGATCCGGACAAGTTTAGCGAGTTCTTGCACTTACCGAGTATGTTCGTGTCGGAACACCGGCATATCACGAGATAATGGGACTTTCCTGTTCGTACGTTTTGCAGCGCGAGCAATGACCAGTCCCTGGTCGCTTTGCATTCTCGCATTTCAGCCACCGGCTCGCATGTCTTCACCAGCGTCAGCGCCTGAAAAACGCACAATCGGTATCAGTCGTCGTTGGGCCTTACGTTAATTGGTTCGTTCGCCGGGGGAGTAACATGGTGCCCGAAACACCCGTTTCTTTTATCCTCTATCGTTCTCTTTCTTTTGCCCACGGCCACTCTCGCAAAGGCACGAAGGAATACGCGTTATATATGTATATATATATATATATAGACCGTTGTTGTTCCAGCCGCCATTTTTGCCGAGGGATGAGAAAAAGGGATAAGCGACTGGAAGAGGAACAACACGTACGATGATTAGAGCGAAATGCGGCAGAAGAAGCGTTGTTTCAATTACAGTTAACCTCGGACTATCCGTTCTGGGTCCGAGGCTGACTTTATAAATATCTCGGTCCGGATTCCTCCAGCCAAGCCTACCATGACTGTTCTCTTCTCCACCGTTCGACTCTCGCCTCCGCGTGCCTCCCCGCGCTGATGACGCGCTTCGTGCTCGACGAACGTTTTCCATGCCGAACTCTCATCGCCGCTGGGATAAACTAGTCGACGAAAGGAAGCAGAAAAACCGCTGGCGTTTCGTTCGCGAGGGAAGGCCGAAGCGAGCTCGGCAAGAACCGTGGTCGCCGCATACTTTTCGCCCAATGGGCAGGCCATGCAAATTCAAATGAGACATTCAGAAAACACGAGCAAATCCCTCGGTCGCGGATCACTCGGGTTATTGCCGACGGCAACCGGGTCTGTACCGTAAGCGTCCGTGCCTGGAAGCGGAAGTCCGCAACCCGGCACGGAACGCATATCACGAGCGCGGAGCCTCCGTCTCGGGTTACACGTGCCCAAGTGCGATGTTGCCGAGCGAGGCTGTCACACCGGCTGAAAGTGAATGAGCACTTCTTGCCGCGGGTAGTAGCTTCGGGACATCGCGCATTTTTATCACGTTCGCGCGTGAGAATCGTCAAAGGCGGCATTGCGCAACGTGGTTACGATTTTCCTTACGTGTCTGATCGAGACGCGTCGATGGGGCTGGTCTTCAACGGTGCACGAATCGGCCGATTTTCGAGACACTCTTTCCCCGCCCCAATTTTTTGAACGGAATTCGCCGCGGCGTTTCTTTCGCGAACTTAACGGTGCTCCCCATTCCTTCTCGCTTCGCATCGATCCTTGAATTTATCGCCGTTCACGTCGCACGGTAAAACGTTCGGGAATATCAATCGTCTTCCATTATTCCCTGAACGCGACTCGGAACTCGCTCGTTGATCCGATCGATGGTGTGCGACGCTTCTCAGCCATGCGGATCTTGGAATCGACGTTTACCGTGACCCCCGGTCTGGAAACTCCTGCAACTCTATTCGTTAACCCGGCTGGAAAGCTCGTGCTGAGCGGGAACGTAGCCAACGGCATGGAACTTTAGTGGTCCCATCTGCTTCCCGAGACTCGTTAGCTCGTTGCATTTTTTACCCACCGCAGGCAGACCCTGTCATTTCTCGTAGCCAAATTATACGACAACGACAACCAATCGATTCCGGCTCACAGCCGCTTTGCGCGTAACGTTGATTCACTCTTTGCCATTTTATTCACACATACGCGCGTACACGCTGCCTTTCTCTTTTTCTCGCAAAGCCTTTGTTACCGTAACGTTTTCGATGTAATTCGAAAATCATGACATTCCCATTCTCTAAAACGTTCTAAATGGTATAAAAACATCTCGGAAAGGAAAATGGATTATTCAAAGCTCTGTACGTTCAATAGTCCCCTTTTCCGTGTTCAATTTTCCGATGAAATGGTGTTGCAGATTCACAGGTGAAAGCATATTCAGAAAAATGTTATCAAACGATAAGGATTTTCCGCGCGACAATACGATATCGCTATTCACTCAGAAATATTGTACAAATGCAAGTCTTTGCAAACGGTTGAATACTGTCGCAGTGCGAAAGCCAATATTTAATACTATTAGGTTGTTCGGAAAGTAATTTCGTTTCTGCACAACACAGGACTTAATTGTATTTTTTCACAGCCAACTTAACTTTACTCTTAAGCCGCGTAATCATTATACATTTTTTTTACTATCGTCAAGGTAAAAATGCTATTCAAGCAAGAAAAAAGTTATCCGAAGTGTATGGAGAAGATGTATTGACAGAACTCCAGTGCCAAAACTGGTTTGCAAAATTTCGATCCGGCAAAATTTTGATGCTGAAGATGCGCCACGTTCTGAAAAGCCAGTTGAAGCTGGCGAAGACGCAATAAAGGCATTAACTGATGCAAACCAGCGAGTAACAACTAGTGAGATCGCTGAGAGGTTATAATTATCATTCAATTATATTCATTTAATCACTATAAGAAAATCGTCTTTCACTTAAAAAAAAAAACGAAATTACTTTCCGAAAAACCTAATAGGATTTTCTGTCTGTGACGACCTCTAGCATTGCATTAATATATATTACGTTTACTGATTATAAAGATAGTATTAAACCAACCGTTCCGCTAATCCTCGTCAAACCTCCACTCGACGTTAAATCGAATAGCAGCTTCTGCATTGACAGAAACGTGACTGTGGATCGCTAAACGGCCGTTGGGTCAACGCTGGTTTAGTGCTGCCTCAGATATTAGTTCTGTATTGGAGAATGTACGACTCTCATGCTTTACTCGACTGTTGATACGAGTATTGTCACAACATTAACCCAAATGACAGACGTACATCAACGGAATATGAATCCCAGTTGCTTTACACTACCGTTGCGTTATTGATGGCACAACGTTATTTTAGAATATAGTCGCTATGTATGGTTATCGATCCTTAGGCGGTAATCCAGACCTTGTAATTTATCGTTACTTCGATACTCTCATCTAATTTTACATTTTGTTCACGTCACAAGAATCGGAGCACTGTGAACATTTACATCAATAATTTTGCTAAACAATAAAATAACTATATTACCTAAGTGAAGCTGTAATACAATCGGAATAGTATTTAAGTAATGGATACGTTTGTTTATATGAATTTGCAGGTAAAATGTACAAGTGAGAATAACTCGTAGCCACTATTCAATTACCAAGAGATTTTTATCTTTTCCAAACACTGCTGCGAAGTAAATTAGATTTTCGGTTATTGTCCATTAGTTGGATAATGGATGGACAGACGATAATCGCCCGTACGTTATCGATGCTGGCCCAGTTCCATGCAGGTCGTCATTTTCTACTCACGAATTTTGGTAATCGTGTACGAGGAGAATGTATACAAAAAATTAACGCTTACTTCGCTTCTCGTGATTTAATTCCGTTATCTGCCACATTCACGAGTGTACATAAAGTGGGCGTTTCTGTGTAAAAACGCCTAAACGTTTATAATCGATGACACTGCAGATTCAAAAATAGGGCATAAGGTACGTACCAGTGATCTACGTAAGACTTTCATTCTGCGAAAGATCAACCGTCGTGAAGCACGAGGAGAATCGATTGCGGATGAATTTTGATTACGATTTACCGCTAGCGGTCCTGCATATCTTCGCCAAAAAGCGTATATCTTTCCCTGTTTTCTATTTTGCTACATTGTTCTAGATTTCGAAAAAAACAAGTTTTAAGAATTATCGTGTACATTATTGCACAGTTGCGAACAAATTCCGCTGATTTCCTCACAAACACCTCGAGCTACCAGTGATTAGTAATTTTATTCAAGGACCCGAAGGAAACTTCTCCGGTAGAAAACAAGGCGATAATCAGACGTCTGTCCTTTGTGTCGCAAGTTTCCGTAACAGTAGGGAAGTTTGTTTAGCGCTGTCCGTCTCTAATACTCATTTCTGTTACCGTCCTACATCCGGCAAATACAATTAGAAGGACGGCGCTTGAAAAACGAGATGACGACAACGGAATTTATAATTGTATGAAAGTTCATCCGAAGACTCGGCGCAGAGTCAAAATCACCTTCCGCGCGGCTATCGCGTGTCGACATTCACCGCTTGTTCTGACCCTGTTTGCACGTCTCCTTGGTTCCTCTGTCTTGCCGGACATGCACCAGATACCGCCGTAATGTCAACGCTACTCCACACTTACTTACCACCTAAGGATTCAACGCAGGAAAAAACTTTGGTTAAGAAAAACGCGGATGAAAGAGTCCAATGTTGCGGGAATCGAGCGAAACGTTTTTTATACATGCGATGTAAAAAGATGCAATTCGACAATGCAATCGAAACGCATTGACGAGACTGAGTACATTGTCTTCCTAGAGAAAATCGATTGCTCCCCTCGACTTCGGTCATTCGCGAACGATACAACGCGATTTGATTAATCGACTGGTTAATAAAGTAATCAGCGTTTTAATCACACGCCTTGACTGTAATTAATTACAAAAGTAAATAGGTAAAAGGAAATTGGGTTTGGGTGAGAAATCGGCCGGAAACCGTTGCACCGATATGATTTTTCCGAAAGGCATAAGTCAATACGCAAAGGCCGCGGAGCGGCGATTACTTTCCCGAGGCAGGCGCTTTCAACAGAACGGAAACAAAGTCGAAGCGATTCTCACAGGCAGGAGGCACGCAGCGGCGGCGATGGCCGCGTGTGTACGCGGCTAGTCACCTGGGCCTGGCTGCCGGCTCATTACCGGTGCCAGCTAATTGATGTACAGGTATCGAGCATTTTTCCGGGCTTCCCTCGTTGCGCGCCCGTTTTCTCTTCCGCGCACGCGTATATCTTCCACGCGGACGTGGTTCCCAGCGTATTTCTCTCAAGGTGCGCCATGAATCAGTGCCGGATGGTCAGGTGCGTTTTGCATCTGTTTGCGGATTGATACTCCCCACCCTTCCCTCCCCCCTCTCATCGTTACATCCCCCCGCTTCGGCAGCTGTGCGCGTGTATTCACCGAGAGAGCTCGGCACATGTATCTGGCTGTATCTATTTATCTGGAGGAGAGATTACCGTTCCTTCCTCTTACGGCTCCTTCTACCAAAGCGTCGCACGATACGCGTCTTTCTTGGCCGGTCTCCGCGTCTTCCTACGCTCCTTCCTCTCTATCGGGCTATTTACGAGCGCGGGAAGGAGAGAAACAGGAGAGTTAGTTAGCCGACTCACACGAATTTACGAGCGAGAAGTATTCACGGCGTTGATCCCCCTCGTCGTCTTGTCTCGATCCCGCGTATATACTTGGCACGAAACCTTCTATAGCAAGATGTGTTGCAAGCCCGAGCGGGATACCGGGGGATGGGGCGGAGAGCCCGGGGGAAGCTGGAGGCGCATGCAGATCGGACGTTGAACGGAGAATGTGCTACGGCACTTTTGGTAGCGAAATAGATATTGTGAACGCTAGACTCGGAAACCATGTCTCCGCCGGTTGTAAACCTCACCGACGGTCGTCCATCTTCGCCGCTTGTACATGCGCGAACGCTCGATGCAACGCTCACCGACACTTACTCGCGCACTTTATCTTAACCCAATTTGAGTAATTACGTATTTAGTCGCGTTCGCGCTAGACGCGAGCCGCCGCTCGTTCGCCGAGCGGAGAAATGACCTCGCTCGTTTAACTGGGTCGTTTTCTTCGACCGATTTTGTCTCGCCGGTAGAACTTCTTACCTTCGCATTGCCAAATATTACATTTAACCGATACCGTTTCTAGCGGCTCGTTTGGAAATGTAACGAACAAGTTTTATAGCGGAATGAACTGTGACTCGGCGACATGACAATGGAGGGTTTCTATGAACGGTCAAGGTTCGAATCCTGCTGGCCTGTTTTTTTTCTTCTTCTTTTTCTCATGTAACGAAGTTAATTTTCCATCCTACTGCGAAGTATAAGAATGCATTCGAGGAAGTGGACGGGAGAATTGCCGGACACGTAACGAACGCAGATTACGCTAACAATTTTGTTTATCTTTCCGTCAATGGCGGACCAATTCCTGCTGGCGTTTTTATTACGCTTCATTACATCCACATTGTGCTCGCCGACGAATAACTCGACACCGGTCGCGGCACCATTCTGTAATAAAGGACTGCACTCGGTTTAGTTACCGTAAACGTAACTAAGCTGCGGTGAGGAATCCATTTCGCCGATTTCTTTAAAACCCGCGTTGCCAGCGCGTGACATCCTGGTGGACGTTTCGCGCACGTTCCGCCGCTCCTGCCTCGGAGGCATCATTCCCAGTGTCGCTGTTTTCCCGTCGGTTTAGAAATTTCGTTTGACAACGCGTGACACGCCGGGTCGTGGAACGTGATGGCGAACTCGTGGGCGAATCGATGGACGGTAATGGTCGCGGCGCCGCTGCCACAGGGAAGAAGAGATAATTATTACTTTTACCAGGCAGCGTCCGGTTATTGAAAACGCGTAAAAGCCAAATAACACCATCACGTTTCGAATAAATGTAGAACGGTTCAAATGCACTTTGTATCGCTACGGTGGAACGCGGAACAATGTGGAGGCAACTTTTTTTTCGCGCGTACACTTTTTTTGCCCTGCCCAGCGGATTTTTACTTGCGACTTCGATAAGTTTGTCACGTGATTTTTGTAGAATATATTTGCTATTTTTGTTTTCATTTTCAAATCTTTGGTCGCGAGATCGATTTTTTGCCATTTTCAAAAAATTATTTTACATCACTTAATGTTGTGCATTATTGGTTATGTTCTAGAAAGATGAACGGTGCATATTACGCATATATTCATGTTCACTTCGTAATTTATAGAGTATAGTGGATGTATATGTGAAACCAATAGGCCTCTGGTAATATTTGAAAGTATATTTTATAGTTTAATACATTTTCCAATTATTTTTCCAAATAGGAATCGATTGCTGATGTAGTACCGACGTTTGTAATTTACTAAAGGTCAATGTAATAATATTCGTTACGATTAATGTGAACTGTATAAAATGATAATTATCATAAATTTAATTTTAGATCCAGTTGCTCTACGCTTTTAAGTCCATTGTTAATTACCGTGCATTAATAATAGCTCTTTTGTAATATTAGTAATACAATTTGAATGAATTGTTTCTGCAGTGTCCATGCGAAAGTTTTAATTTTATTTTGAATTCATTATTTCTTGTTGAACAGGATAGTTAAAATTACATTCATAAGTCTCAAACTAAAAGGTGCAACAAATTTTACTTCTGCACATTTTGTAGTAAAAAGAAGATCAGAGATAAAAAAAATATTTAATTTAGCAGTTCATTACATTCTACTTCTTTTTTCTAACAGTTTGAGATTTCCATGAAATAATCGCAACTTCTTTTCGCGAATAGATATACACTCGATTTAAATTAATAAAGGATTTGGATAATAATAATTGATAGTAACGATTAATAATTAAATAATGATAATAATTGAGATATTTTATTCCATCCAATAATTTCTGAAGACATAGTATACGAATACGTAGAACAGTGATAGCTGATAAAAAACTTGTTTAATTGTTGCAAAAGACGTATAATTTTGCCTTTTTAAAATGGTCTATAGCAATTTTTATGCCATACAGAAACTGTATAATTTGTACTCATGTGATTAAAAAAAATAGATTATAATTATAAAAAAAGGAAATTTTTAAATAATCGCTATCCGTACTGGCATGCAACTAAACGCAGTAATGACATAGTACCAATATTATGTTTGCGCGGTGCCATTTCGATATCGACGTAAGATACCAACATACATAAGTAACAACTACCGAACCGTTATTATTTCGGTACTGTAGCAGTAAACGTTTCAGTACGGTATTTTGATATCCCATTTTCGGTACTGCGGCTGTATTGGTTTATTGTTTTCCAGCAAGCATAATATCAACGATTTCTGCCACAGTATTATACAACGGATTAAACAAACGCGCTGCAGTGCAGTTTAGAATAATTGACCTAAATTAATATTAATACTAATACATCTACATTTTCCCCTGTAGATTTGTAGATAAGCAACTTAAAATATCTCTTTTAAAAAATTCTGCACCATAGTCCGCAACAGTAGTTTGTGTGATGAGGAGATTAAATTAAATTGATAATGCCAATATCATTGCAGTAAAAAGACAATTAAAGAATTACAGTGTGACAAGAGAGGAGGAAAAAGCGAAAGCTGAATAGAAGGATTTTCCTGTCAAGTAGAAAATTACGCACGGTGTCTTCCTCTTCCTCGTTATATCTCTCTGGAATTCTGTCGTCTTAAACATGTGACGCGTGGGTTGACAGAATCGCACGTGGCGGGTCGAAATCGTAAAATCGCAACCTTGTTTTCCATCACTGCGCTTGTATCCGTTAGCGGGACAAGTACGTACATCAGTGCGAAGCGGAACCCGAAGGCTTTAATCTCCCGCATGATTTGTCAAGTTATGCGCCGCATCCTACATACGAGATCACGTGCATGCGAGGCGAGTCCCCTCCGATGCACCATAAAGATATTCAAGCGATCGGAGCCGCGCACAATTCCGGTCTCGAATTCCTCGCCCGTTCCGATGTGCGACTGCTGAAACGACGTCCGCCGTTAGGAAACTAGTCCACGCGATCGCGCGTATGCATTACCGTTCGAACGGTGCCGAGGATCCTGTTCGAGTTGGAAATAAATCGTACGCGGCCGTAGCCGCCGTGTCCCGGCGACTCGCGATTACGCTCGGATGACGGATCGCCACGGTGTAGGTGTTGCTGCTCGCTTGCACGGGTATCGCATTCTCTCCCTCTCACGCCGGCATATTTTACCGCCGATCCGCGCATTACGTGCGAACTTGTTAATTCGCAAATTCGCACCCGCCTCCGTCCTCCCGCCCACTGCCGTGACACAATTTTCCGCATAGCGTGCTTCCGCGTTATTCGAGACGAAATTCAGGACACCGGCGCACGGGATTTTTGAACATCTGAGTGCAAGCCCGTGCAAAATGCGAATCGATCGAGGTAACGCTAAGGAGCATCGGAGTAAGAAATTAGCTTCTTCTTCTTTTGATATTATAGAGTAATATATCGAGTTGGCAGCTAAGTAATTGCGGACTTTATCAATAAACGGTTCGAGCATATTCCTTTATTTTGTCGACTTTTTCACAGCACATAACCTGTATTGTTTTCTTGTTCTTTGGACTACGAAGAAGAAGCTTAGTGTATCGCACATATCCATTCAAAAGAAAAATAAAACAGTTTGACTATTTTAAGAAATTCAAGGGACCCCATCAGCTTAAGAAATTCATTTGACACAGCGTATTAGCATCTGCGATTCACATCTGAAATGCAACGAAATTAACCCATTCCTGGAACGACTGGTTACTAGCAACGAAAAGTTTATAACAACTTTTCTCGAAAACGATCGTGAGTGAAGCAAGACGAACCAGCCCAGACAACATCAAAGGATTCACCAAAAAAAGATTATGCTGTCAGTTCAGTGGGATTATAAAGGAATTCTACACTTTGAACTTTTACCAAGAAACCAAACGGTCAGTTTAAACGTCTACGTTCAACAACTCATTAAACTGAGAGATAAGAAAAACAACCAGAATTGGCAAATCGTAAGGGTGTTGTTTTTCAACATGATAATGCAAATCTCCATACATCTTTGGTTACTCGCAAAAATTTATTGGAGCTAGGTTGAGATGTGTCGCCATATCCATCACACTATCCTGACCTTTCATCCTCAGATTTCAAACTATTTCGTTCCATGCAAAACTTCTTTAATGATAATATTTGTAATGGCATTGATGATACAAAGTCTCATATAATTCAGTTTTTTGCTGGTAAAAACCAGAAGGTTTATGCAAATGGAACCATGGCTCTGCCTCAAAGATGGCAAAAGGTCATCGACAAAAACGGACAATACCTAATTTAATAAAGTTATATTTTCTAATAGAAATTGTGAATTTTCCTTCTTATTTAAAATCCGCATTTACTTAGTTGCCAGTCTAGTAGTATTTACGGATGACTCTTCGTTTGGTACCCAGGTTGGGGTCAGACGGGGTCAGCTGTACCTCCGATACCCGATGAGAGTCGGGTTTGACGTTCGGTTTAGAATTCTCGACTTGTGCATAGCTGAGAGCTTACCTTGGTGCGAGTGTCCGTGACCAATTCCGTGGTGTGGAGATCGTCGCTGTCGAGGGATGCGCTGCACGGGTCACGGTAGCGTCCCGGACAGGCACAGAGCGGCTGTGTGAAATTCAGCCTGACGTACACGGCGTTGCAGACCTGTTGAATCGCGCATTCAGGCAGCAGGTAGATGTGTTGGTTGTGCGGATAGTAGTGGTACTTGGTCGGCTTGGCGAGGGCCGAGCTGGCGCCTTCCGGTAATCGCACGCTCGTCTGCAAACAATAAAGACGTTTGTCAGTCGGCTGATTCGTTATTTACCAACGGCAACCCGCTCCATCCATCCCGCCTTGTCCCTGGCGATCGTCGCGCAGACACGCGGCTTTCGCATTCCGCCTGATTAAGCCATCGCTTTGATTCATTTTCGCGGTCCGCTCAAAGCTGTCGAAACGGAATGTCAAGATGACCGCTGCTCAGTTGTTTGCTCAATTAGGCGAAGGGGCCCGCTAACTACATACATAGCCTGTGTGTGTGTCTGTGTATATATATATATATGTATATATGCGCCGGGCATTGATTTATCGACGGATCGTAATCGTCGCAGCGCAGATGTCAGATATTTCTAGGACATTTAAGTGGAACGCTAATTAACCTATTCGTTCTTGAAACCGCTTGCGTTCCGCCGTCGCGTGATGTTTGACGTTGTTCGCGCATTTTAATCACCGGGCTAAAATAATTTTCCCTATGTTATTGGTCGGATACGGGGAAAAAGGCGTAATTGAAACATACGGTTTTCTTGGGAAAAAGTGTAATTACTACAACGAATATATAACACTTACGCACTACGCAGACTTGTTTAAATAAAACGAAACGAAAACGCGTATATACACACGGGCTAATTATATTTGCCGTACGTTATATCATGAAATATTCCCCAGCGTCCCTCTTCGTTAGAGCGGCTTCAAACCGGAATTTATGAAAAGTGCGCTCGCTTTTTCAACACAGCTTTACTCATTGAAATAATAATAACGGAAAATGTCACGCTGGATGAAATTTTTTTAAAGAAGACTGGTATTCGATATTGAAATACGGTAAAAATGTTGTACGTATTTCTGTTAAAAAAAAAGAGGACAGGCTCTTACGTCGAAGGGAAGCGTCGCGTAAAGCAAGAGCGTTTCCCGTCAAGGCAGGATTTTATTCCCGCGATGAGCAATGGCTTCGAAAAAAGACCGTGGTCTGAGACAAGGCGAGAGATTCGAAGCGGAAAGTCGGCGTGAGTTGCGGGAGGGTAAGCGTCGCGCAGGGGGGAGGGGAGCCGATGTTCGCGCTGGTACACAGAACCTTAGGAGGAGAGTGTGGACGATCCAGGCGCGCAACGCCTTCATATCGAGACGGCAGTGGCAATCAAGATCGATGACTTTTTGCGGTCACTCGCCGAGAGTGTCCGTAGGTGACAGCGACCAGCCGAGCGTTGGCTGGATCTTGCGAGCGGAGTCCCCTTGAATGAGAAATGCCGGAAATGCGGAGTGCGCGAGGCCCGTGGGGCAACAATTAACGAGCGCCAAACGACTGCTAGTAAACGAAACAGAGCTTTTATTAATACCGTGCGCGGGTTGCATACGTGCTTGTCACTAATGGCACTGTTTAATGAAATGCCGGGGTTTCAGGTACGTGTGTCCGCGCATAATCACGAGCGTTCGCCCGACCGTGGCTCACGACCGGCCGTCGATCGACGGCGATGCTCTCTCGCGCCCATCCTATCGTAAAAGGGGTTTTTTCTCCCAGCCGGCTCGGTGGTCTAATTACGGCAGCCAGCTCTTTCCTCGTACATAAAGAAGAAGCGAAAGATGTTTATACGCCGAGCGGACAGTCACCGGCTAACTAATTGATCGTCGCTTGCCCACGGCTTACTTAAAAATACGGATTTCGTGCCGCCGAACGCCGGCTTAATAGCCTCGTTACGTATTGTGCCCGATTATACCGCCGTGGCGGTTATCTGATCCCCTGATATAATAATTACATTAATGCCATGCGAGCTTTGTGATTGCATTTTAATGACAGCGAAAGGGTGGTGCTCGTAAAATCATTGCAAATGCACCGTCACATAAATCAGATAAGACGGCGTGTCGCACGGCCCAGTTGCGCCAGGGCCGTACCACCAGACGCGTTAAAGTCAATGAGCAAGCGGTTTATGGTTATATCCAAGAACGGAACAAATATAGATGGAAATTGTTACCGGCCTTCCCGCTTTAATCACCGGTTCGCCTCTCGCCATTTGCATCCAGTCGCGTCGGTAGTATCCCCAGCCGCTACTGTTGAGAGCGGCGGATGCGCGAGTCGCCTTTAACGAAGCGGTTTCCACGCGGGGGTCTCGCCGATTCCCGTCGCGCTCCTCGGGACGTTGCCATTGTCGAGGCGAAAATTCGCATCCGTTGGATATTGATTTAATCGCGCCGTCGCTCGACGTAAAGTCATTATCGTCCCTTTACTCCTCCTTTTTTTCATCATCGACATTATCATCATCATCGTCGTCATCATCATCATCATCATCATCATCATCCCCCCATGAATTCCTCAACTAGTCACGGCGAGATTGCGATGCCGATTTTTAAGTGATATTGAATCGCGTGAGGTGCAATTTCCACAGCGGATCGTGAATACTCTCCTGGCTTCGGATACTTATCGCAATTTATAGTTCGCTAGAAAATTGTTCGTCAACAGGCGGAAGGGCGAAGAGTCCGCAGTCGGAGGATTTTACGCTCGGCTGCTGCCGCGAGATGACGTGGTAACCGGATCCTGTTCCGGGATCGCGGAAGTAGCCGTCTACCAGCTGATTATCCGAGCCGCGAGCACGATTTATGAAAGTGAGAAAGAGCCGAAGCGAGGAGCCGGTTGACGCGGAAAGTTGAGCATTTCTCACGACCTTGCGCACCGCCTGCCCAGCTACCGGTTATCCGTGAACTCGAACGCCGCGCAGGGACAAACGCTGCTGGTTGCGACTTTCTGCACGACTATTTCGCGACGGCGGTGGTGACGACCATTCGACTCCCGCTTACACGTATGCTTCCCTTCCGTTTGCTTTGTTCCAACAGACACCTCGCCGATAAAGCGCCGGCTGGTTAAAAGGCTTTTGGATTTGTTCGTTGCCGCTACTGTAATTTACGTGGTCTCTTTGTTTTTGTAACGAAAACGTCCACATACGAATGTATCATTACGACTGTGGGATAAGATTCTATTATAGAGAGTAAAACGCGTTAGAGAGCAGTTTCGTTATTATTATAGTAATGACGATTATTTGTATTACACACTCTGTATTTGCCTCTCTTCTTCTAGGCGTTTGTTCTAAAAAGAGTATCGCCTTTTCAGTGGTTTAGTATAACCACACTTAATAAAATAGAACAATCTACTGTTACGTTATAATATGCTTTCCGCCGAGGGCAAGAATAACATGCTTCTGTTATGAGAGAAAAAGCTTGTTCCTTTATTTCTCTTCTTATACATTTTCCAATTAGCGCATCTACACTCGAAACGAGAACAGCTACGGTTGCAGGTGCTTTTAATTAATAGGATTAAAGAACAATACGTGACCGGGCACCACGTTAAAACGCCAATTTTCCTCAAATTGCTGAAATTTTGGGGCTTCATATTGATTGATAATCTTGGTTGACAATCTTATTTTCCTCTTGAAGGAGAAAAATCCACAAGGAAGAACTATTTTGCGTTTATATTTACCGATCGAAAAAGGGATACGTTATGGTTGTCTGTCTATATTAAATCAAACCACATTTATGGAGCTGTACCAAACAAAGTAAAAAAATGTTTACACAGGAGTACGATGTGTGCAATGTAATTAATAAGTGTTGTATTAAAACGAGAGGGAAATGGTATAATACGGCAAGTTTACTTTAGTTACCCCTTTTGTTGCTTTGATCAGTCGTTGAATCAATCCCTTTTGTGTATTGAAAAGAATAATGTTTTTGAACTAAATATGCATTCGCAAATAACCGCGAAATAGATCGATCCAATGCGAATTGCTGTGGTTGCGAAATGTAGAAAAGCGTTACAAAGCCTACCCACATCCAGATTGATATTGCAGTAATTTAAATTAGACATGCGTTGCGAATAAACATTCGTCACACGTTTTCAATCAAGCACGACAATTTTGCCAACATTTTCCCGCGTATATAACTCACGAATTGCTTTTATTGAATTGGAAGTCGTGCCATCGAACATGAACGTTTGCCAGCAGATTACAACCGATGCTGATGAATCGACGGTCCGTCAGGAATTAATGCATCATGATTTATCATGAAATAATCTCGGTAATCAAGAGTGTTTCGCTTGTTTCTTCTTCCGCATTAGCATCGCCCAGGAATTGCCGCAATTAATCAATCCTGGCGAATTGGCGATTATTAAGATAGTCGTAATAGAATATGATCCTTCTCTCTCTCTGTCTTCGTTTCTGTTTCGCTAGGTGAAATATTGATTTCAGCAAATTTATTACGGGAACGGTATGTAAATATCGCGAGAAATAATATTGATAACCGTTGGAAATACATATTTGACGTTGATCGCAGAACTCGGATAAATAATTAATTCTCCACCGAGATCGTGCTCCGCAGCGATATAATCTTGATTTTCCCCAGCTTAAAGGGAATTTTTGCGAATGACGACGAACGGCGAGATCTCGACGACCCGAATTACCTACGTCATTTTATTTCGCTCGAAGGCACAGTCGAAGCTAGATGTCAGATGCAATTTCAGTCCTGCGCAACTCTCCGCGTTCCAAATAGGCTAATTATTAATAACACCGGCGGTATCTCGAACGAAAGATATTCTTGGAAATTGAGCGCTCGTTCGGACGCGAGACGCGAGCGAAAGCAAAACGTCCGCTGCTCATCAGCGATCATCGGAAGGAGTTATTTATTTCGCCCATAAAGCGGCTCGCTACGGGAAGGTCTGAACCGCGAGGGCCGGCTCGGTTATCCCACGGTTGTGAGCGCTGGCGCCGAGAGATGGAAAACAAACAGGGAAACATAATGAACCGTGACATTTCAATTCTCGAAGCAACTGTATCGTTCAATTAAGTACAAAAAGAATCCGGATCCCGCTCAATCCCGCAGGCAATTTACTCGTGGCTGTTCCGCGCGCATACGTTCGTCCAGGCACGTGAGACCACGCTACCGGAACCCACGAGCCGGCGGAGCACTCGGCAGCAGCCGCCGGTGATTCCTGGCCTTGAGCGGCGACCCAGCGTTTTTTCTCCCCCTCGCTTAACCCTTCGGCTGGACGTTTCCCTCACCGGGAATTGCCGCTGATCACAACGTGGCAGCTTGGTTCGTCGCAGGCACCGTCGACGGTTCTTCCTCCCCCCCCGACGCTGCTGCTACCCAGCCCAGCAACGCGCCTTCCGTACCTTCCGCCGTCGTTTTTCCCCGCTCGACGGACTGAAAGGATATCCATTTGCCGTTGGCCTGGAGCAGAGGCACCGGCTTATCCATCTCTCGTTGGCAATCGGAATGCGGCCGGCGCAACCGGGTATGAAACGAGCCCTAACAGCCGCGGCTATTGTAACGCGATCTGGTACACCGGGTTCCTAACCCCGTCGCCTCGCTCCTCTGCTCCGCTCGCATTTGCACAAGCATGCGGTGGCCGAGCGAGAAAATACACGGTAACCTACTGACGCGTGGGAAATGCACATTCAATTGTACGTGCCCGGATTATCGCGTACTCTATCGCACCGGCGAAGACGGATCATGCAGGAGAGTGTGCATCCCCGGTGGACTTTCCCACGTGGATGGCTATCTCCCATCTGACGTCTGGGTTAATGTCGTTTAAACGCACCACAAAACGCGTCATCCGCGCTCCTCATCCGACGTTCGCCTTCCACTCGCGATCGCCGTCGTTGAGCTTTTCATCGCGCTACACTTACGTCGTCCCGGTGAAAAGGCGTTCGTCGAAAAGTCGTTCACAAAGGTCCGTTGAGTTTGTTGCGCGGCTCATCGGAAAGTCAACGACGCCTACTCGGCATTCGTCGGAGGGAAAATGTAAACTGGCGGAACGGGAAAAACGGGCAGAGGGGCGGCGATGTTGCGAGAGGAACGAGCGGTAATTTGATTTACCTCTCGCTGCACGGACAACAGGTCGGCATCCGTCGTCTCGGTTGCGCTGTAACCGCGGATAAACTAACGAGTCGCGAGTACAGAGGAGGGAATCATTCCCACGCAACGTTATCGCAAATGGACCATCCGCGAGGAACGACCTTCCTGGAAGGTATCTGCGATGCCAGCAGGCAATTTCCGGTGAAAATAATTCAGCAAATGGACCTCTCCGCATGAGCGCCGCTGATCGTCGTACCCTCGCTCCCGATATGGTCTTCATCAAGAGGAATAAATGCGCTCTTCTTTCATTCAATATTTACCGAAGCTCCCGTCAAGTAAATTCCTACGGTTAACGATTAACATTCCCACTGACAATGAGCGGGCTGCGCCCTGTTGCGTGCCCGTTCCGTCATGTTTTATGAAGATCTCACGAGTCACCGAGATCATAAATCTGACGCAATAACGCCGGCGAGGCTAAACGTCGACGTTCCTTTCTTTAATGTAATCATTATCGGTCGTTGATCGTGAATAATTATGGCGGAGACGAGCGCGTTTGCGGAGTTCCGAGCTACGGCGTACGGCTGTGGAGCGTGTCACGAGCGCGAATCTGCTGAAAACGAGCGTCGAAAAAGGTCAGGTTTTCACCGCGCGTCAAAAGTGTACGCGAAACCGGAGGATCTCGCTTCGCCGCGGCGTGACCCCGTGAAAGCGGCTACGTCCCATAAATCGCGGAATGAAGCCTCTCGCGTGACACAGAAACGACCCCGGTCTGCAGCACGCCGACGCCGTGCAAAATCGACACGTTTCGCCGAAATAGACGTAAATCATTTGCGTCACTGGACGGATACAAACGGCAACGCTCGTTTTTTTTCGCACTCGCCGACTTACTCCATCTTGCACGGCGAACAAAAGCCCCGGCTGATATACTCGTGCTTATGAATTTTGCATACGGACCGGTATACGCAGCACCGAGTACCGTTCGCCGCCACTGCTTTGATTTTGGAAAACGCTTACCGCTTACAGATACATTTCTGGGTTAAGGAGACTCGTGAGTAATATCTTCCTCTTCAAATCTCAACCAGACACGAGAAAGTTTCTATTTCAAGATCATCCTCATTTTGCAAACGGGGAATGGAGAATTTGTCAAAGAGGCGAAGATTGTAAACTACGTCTGTTGAGATGTATAGTACAGTGTAAATTAAATCTGTATTAATCTTTAGGTAAAATAAAATTTTGTACAGTATACAACAACGACGTTACTTGTGCATACTGTTGATATGAAAATTTTGCGTTAAGGGTTGACAATTTGAAGACTTTACCCGATTTTCACCCTTTTTTTGTCCGCTTTGGATAGAAAAATCCTGCGTGTCTGGGC
>JABFPT010000093.1:26387-39202 GCA_022817245.1 Nixonia krombeini | reverse complement strand
TATGTCGTAATTATGTCTTTAGCAGATGTGGTTCGCTTAATTAAAAACTGCAGTAAAAAAATTGTAAAGTGGAAGTACGTAATATTTCCCACTAATGTTAATCGTATTAATTTCGCTGTCATCATCGGCATGATGATTTCGTCCATTCTTTTCGTACTACTTCGAACCGTTTATTCCATCAGATTTCCCAAAATAATTTCTTGTCTGGATATTCATGCTAAAAAATCTGCTGTAAACTTTATCGATAAGTAAAACTAAATAAAACACGTGCACATTTGTAAAAGATATTAAAGTGCTCGGATAACGAAATAATTAGTTTACCTCGAAAAAACGAAACATTTATCTTCATTACGACGAGAAGGAAAAACTTCGTACAAGCGGGAGTAATAACACTGATTCCGATAATTGATACCAGTCAGTCGGAGTTACCTACTACTTTTGCCTGTTGATTCAACACAATTTTCGCCGTTGTCGTTTCTGCGGCTAACTCGGTAGTTAAGTTTACTGAATTATACTCGCAACGTTTTTCTCAGTGTCTGCACCGTACACGGCAATGAACATGCTGCATTCGACATCGTGTATGCGCTGTACGCGGATTTCTGTAAGCGCGTCAGGGAAGCGAAAATCAACAGTTACGACTCTCGCATTCGACCTTACGCTTGGAAGTGCACGAAAGGTAATTGATTGTAATGACATTATGCTTGTTTGCGGGCCAGCTTATCCCGTCCGCGATTGGCCGCACAAAGAAATCATTACGCAGCGTACAACTTTCACGGCTAAATCGGTCATCGATCAAACGGCTGATATCGCGCTGGAGGTAGATCCGCCGCGGGGAAGCAGGAAACGTTTGCCGTCGCTCGTGCATTTTCACTTCGTCATTTTCTCTCGTCCGCGTGTTCGCATCGCGGGCCCGTAATGTAAATTGTGCCTCCCAGTGACAACGAGCGAAGCTGTTGCCGATGACGAGGACGGTGAAGACGATTATGGTAATGGCGATGACGACAATGACGACGATGATGATGTTTCCCAGCCGATCATCGGATGCCATTTTGTGGCCAAAGTGTCACCATTTTCACCGTTTTATTGTATCGGTAAACGAGGACGGGGACTTTTTCATGCGCGGTGCATAGTTGCCGGCAATAAAGCAAACGCCGCGGCTATAAAAATGGCCGGTTTTATTTGCATTAAATACCGTGCCTACCGGTAAAATGGGTCTTTACGATGCGGTTTTATTATCATTTTGAAAACCGTCCATCGCGGAGGAAATAGCGTAACGGTGAAGTTTCATCAGTTGTAAATTAACTTTATTGTCATTATGACGTCGAAGCAATCGGGAGCTCCATTAATCTCTTTACCGCTCTATCATCGCGCTATCAGCGCGTGATAAAATAAGAGCTCTGACCCTGAAAACAACACCTGCTGGGAAAAGAATCCTGGTTTGGAAACTTTTTATTAAGACCGTTTAACATCGGAACGATAAAAGTCACATTCGCGATTATCGCGCGTTTTACGACGATTATAGGAGAGCCTCGCGACTCCTCGATTAATCCCTTTTTTTTTTCTCGTACAATATACCAATCGGTACGATGCATTTTAAAGAGCGCGATTTTGCGGTTAGAAAAACGAAACGATTTCCCGAATCGCTTTTACGAGTAGTGGATGTGATTAAGATTGATCGAGTAAATGAAACCGCGTGGCGAACACGCGTCAGCAGGTCTGTCGTTGCCCGAAGGAGCGTTCGTAGGTCGGGTCATTAGAGGCGAGACTAACGAACGGCAGGAAAGTAGTTTTGTCCATCTCTCCTTGCCCGAGCGTGTTAGCAAGATCAAGGCGAAGCGAGCCAAGGCTACAGATAATGAGTTTCCATCGCGGCATGCGCGTACTTTCATCCGCGGGTCTTATGCGGCTTTCACACCGAAAGCCCATTCACCGGCACAGCAGGCCTGGCATTATTTGCTCAGCCGCGGCTCCGTCATTCCGTACTTTTATCAGCGGCTCGACAACCTCCTCCGCATCCGATTTCTCCGGCTACGGATAACCCGGTGAAACGATGAATCAATATTTTCTCAGCGCACGCGGCTTGGTTTCTTTGACCCTTTTACGACCGCTCGTACCATTCCTGGTGTCTTTCTCGTTTACAGAAATGGGCAGTGTAAACAACGGCGGAAAGACGCTATCGAAAACCCGTCAAGAGTCACGACTTAGCCAGCCGCTGTTGTTATTTTCTCAATCGATTTTTCCGCCCCTGAGAACAGCCGAGTGAAGAAGAGAGAGATAAGGAGAGGGAGAAAGAGAGAGAGAGAGAGAGAGAGAGAGAGAGAGATGTGCAATACGAAGTTAATTTTTCATTACCACAAGCAAAGCCTTCTCGAACCGAGATTGCCGGAAATCGATCGGGGGATCGTCGTCTTCCGGCGAACGATCGACGTCCCGTTTTTTACCTGGCTTCCATTGTACGATAAAGCTGCGTCATGTCGCGTCATTGTTTTGCTTTTCCCTCATCAGCGCCCATCTCGACGAAGTGAAATGGAACCTAATATTTTTCTTTAACCTCCCATGTAGAAAGTAAGCTTTCCTCCGTCAGAAATACACATTTCGGAAAGATTTCACGGAGAGCCGATGCATTTCCCGAGTGACGAGAAGACTGGGAGAAGTACTTCTTGGTTCACCCGAGAGCGATCGTTAATTACGGGCGAAAAGTTAGAAATGAAGCTCACTCCAGTCGTCCGGAGGCGCGTTTTCCATCGGTGCCCACGCGATACCGCTACGTAGGAGTTTGAGCAGCACGCTGACGCTGATCACTGCCATTAACTTGTCAGAGGCGTCAATTCGTAACTTGCTCTTTTTTCTGAAAATGCGTCAAGTAATAGCCGTCTATTGGTTATTGATTGCTACCCGCGACGCCGACCGGCGCTCTTTATCCTCGATTAATGCTCGCGGAGCAAAGCGGCCCGGGGTTGCGTATAACGGCCAGCGTCACGTGACTCGAAAATGATCGGTCGTTCGTTACTTCTCAGAGACAGTTCGCGGACGATCGCGCATGAACGGATTTCATGCATGGCTTTTCATTTTACTCGCTCGCCATCCATCGCCATGTACGATCATGTACGACCGCGCAGAATCGTGCGTCATTGTAGTTAAGTTGCAAACCGCGCGATCGTTTATCGGTAACGAGTAAAACGGGGCCGAAAAATGCCGCCGTTTCAATATCCGGGATGTTATTAATTTCCTAGTGGATTTTTAACTATTGAGATAGCTGCAGCTTCCTCTCACGTACGCTATCGGTTCAAAACATTGACAGCCATATAAAAGCGAAATAAAATTGAACATTTGCATTTTTGCAGTTTAATAATTCGTACTGGTTATTCAAAAGTAAATATGTTTACGGACGGAATATCTTCCGGGGAAATCGCTGGGCACTTTCATAGCAAACATTAAACGCAGAAATTGAATATAAACGAAACGTCATTTTATATCACTATTTCTTCGCAAAGTGACGATCGTTCGAGCAAGTTTGATAAGATTTACGATTTACTTTACGATCGAATTCGATAAGTTTTCATCGTCGTGTTTAAGTATAAAATAACGTTATAAATGTACATTCCGATTTAAGAGACAAATGCGAAATCAATGTCACGTGTGATAACGATGAAAAAGCCGAGGGATGAATTTCGCGTAGGTAATTTTCACTCGCATCGCCTAATAAGGGCTATAATGGGGTAAGATTGCAGTGATTCGAGAAACCTTTTGCGCAAAGGCGTTACATAATAAAAGGCGTTACACAAGTCCACGCAAACATTACAGCGCGCCATTGAACTTCACCGGGAAATTACCCGTATTGAATCGAGATGCTCGATATTACATGGATTACATTACCGAAGAGCGGAAAATACAATGACCCCCTGCGAGCCTTTCGCTGATCTGCCCGACTGAACGTTTTCCTTCATTTCCTGAATCAAGAAAATACTTTTTACGATCCCGGACACGTAACGCGTGCAATTTATCCAACCGATTCGTTCCTCTCGCCAAGAACGGCCGAATATTGAAACGAAACGAAAACCGGCCGTTAATAACATCACCGATTGATTACACTGGTTTGCGGTAGAACGCTTAAAAATCTCGCGGCTATGGTTGCAACAGCTATGAGATATTCTCACTGTCATCGGGCTACTTTGTATTGAGTAATTTCCCGTACTTTCCCTGCAGTTTTCCCATAATCCGACGCGCTTAATATCGCCACTCGAATGGGAAACGAATGACTCAATTGAGTCTTACCCGTTAACGCGAAAGGAATGTCGGTATCGAGGCAACGAGATCACGCGGAAATGTCGGATCGCTAATTGCACCGAATGTATAAAACGGCAAGCCGCGTTTGCGGCGATGTAATCGTTTCCGATAAATCAGTTAATCCATGGCGTGCGATCGTTGGCAAAAATTTCATACCCGCCACGACGGCGCGAGCCGAAAACCCAGCGCGGAGGGAAAGCCGCGCGTTTCCGAGTCACGTGCAAACGCAATCACGCGAGCCGATCCGGTGGCCCGCGGACACGTACGTACAGCCGCGCATCTGGGCTGACCGGGCATATGCTCACAGTTATTATCATTTGCCCGAGATTTCTACACGTTTCCCGCCGTCTCTCCCCACACGCACGTTTCGACCGCTGCCGGCGTCGGTAGCCGTCGAAACGAGCGTGATGATGCGTAAGTTTGCTCCGCTCGCTACTTTCCAGGTCGACCCATATGCCATTTTTCCGGCGCCCTCAGCGGCAGCGCGCGAAACTAGGTCCCTTTCTACTCCGTCGTCGAGCCGCGTCCTCCCGCGCGGCGGCGCTACGACAGCGCGCGACCGGCCCGCGATTACGTAAGAAGTTCATCGATCGGGCGCGCCGGGAGCGACCGGGCCCCGCTCGACTCGCTTTTTCACCGCGCTACGGCTACGCCGCCGCAGGAATCTCGACCGGCCTTGTCCTTGCACTCGCGAGGCGGAAAACCGCGGTCGGCCACGGCTGCCTCCGACGGACGCGCACGAATCGGAAGGTGAAACCGCAATTTATCGCCTTTGCCGGGACGCTCCGTTTTCCTCCATATTGATTCGCGAGAACGAGTATTCCGCGCGAGGAATTCCAACTGGCTTTATTTTATTGCGCGTAAACATCGCACCGCGCGATGCTCCATGAGAAAAAGCTACTACGGCTACTGTTGCTCTCCTCCTCCTTCCCCGCGAACCGTCGTTGCCCGCCTCCGAGATGGGCTTTTTATTTATTGGAAAATAACGCAGCAAAAGCATGATGGTACTGCGCGGCGAGAGGGTTTTCTTTTTTTTTTTTTTTTCCAGAGCGCGAAACACTCGCAACGGCACGGTCTGGAGTAAGTGGGGGGAGGGGGGGTTGGTGCTGCTCCGTTCCCAGTGAACGCGGTAGATGCACCGGCGTTACATATTGATGCGAGGTTTACTGCAAGCACTTCCAACGTTGACATTCGCGTATTGTAAATTCAACTGGCGCATTTTCTTGGCCGTACCGTGAGAAAGACATGGTGGGGGTGGGAGTTACGTACAATACGCCATTATCACATTAATTATAATCAATGACCCCTATAAAAGTGAAAATTAACGCGCGTGGAAGATTCAATATTTATGTCGTTTCGAGATTTCTCGCATATTCCCGCGACAACAAACGTTATAGAAATAACTGTCGACTGTTATTAGAACGATGTCAGTTTTTACGTGTTCGATATAATTACGCGCGGAAAAGAGGTTATATGGATAATCAACAACTTGAATAAGCTGCGACGGCTTCGTCACATGTCGCGTGCAATTACGCCGATTTTTGCGTTATTCCATTACGTTTTCCCTTTTTCCGCGTCCGTGAAAAGGCATCTGTCCGGTATGGTTTACGCTAATGCGGAACAGCGCTAGAAACACGCTAAATTACATGCTTAACTGGAAACAATGGCAGTGTCAATTTCAGGAAAGATTTGCAGTCCTCGTGTACCGGATATCAATAGGAGTCAGTTTCCGTTAGGAGCAGTACACGAGAGACCCCACATAAATTCTGTCGAACGCGGTAGAAACTGGGAAATTTCACGAGAAACCCGAACGCATTGTATGTTAACGCCCTCGATACTCCTCGGCCGCGACCGTGAAGTCATTCAAAAATCAGTCATGCCTCTCATTCACACTATTGTCCCGGTGTTAATGCATTTCGGGCACTTTTACTGCGACGCGCTGAAAACATACGACATGCGGTTTCCAGTTGCTTAGAAGTATCCGGAGTATCACGTTCCTCGGTAATGACTTATGAGACTTTCCATTTATTGTTCACAACGTTGTCTTCCATTATGATATTCTTCATTTGATATCAAATGAATAATAAATTATCGTGAGTACAGTTTATGAAAATGCTGAGTATTTTATACGGCTTACATTTATTTTATACATTGTCTGAATAACACTTCATAAAAGAGTAACAAACGGTTGCGGTTTTATTTTAATTTTGCATATAAAATGAGAAAAAAGCATCTCTCCATTCTTTCCTTCAACGCGAACTCGTTACGGAAAATAAATACCGCGCGCCAGCTGAAACTTTTAGAAACTTTCTAGTTTTTGTACGACGATATAATTATATTTATGGTTTCGAGCAATTTTTTACATCCCTGGGTATGTTTCGCGTTTTCAGAGTAAATTTGCAGCGGTAGAACTAAATAAGTAGAATAAATATTTATGTGTACGTGAAACGAAATAATCACGCGCGCACGTCGCGTTCGACGATCATTTTACTGCGATTGTGGGAGGACAAAGCGGTCGCAAATCACTTCCTTCCGTCCTTCGGTCCTCTTTACAAATGACATTATCGTGTTATCAAGTTTTGCAGTTTATTTAATAATAGAAAGGAGAGAGCAAACGCTGGCGAATACAAAGCGAAGCAGATGACATCTCAACCAGATATCGCCACACGATGGTAGAAAGCGTGGAAAGTGGTATTTACCGGAAATGCAAATATATTTGACGTACGTGCTATTTTACTTCGCTATTTCGAAAGCTCATTTTTCAAAAGTCGATTTAACCGTTCCGATAAAAAGTGTGCGCTGCCTCCGATGAGAATCGATCGTAATGAGTACGATCACATCAATGCATTCCTATAATTAAACGTTGGAATCTGTAATCGTTTAATAAGCATTCCGACTCACCTCGCTGATACTGGTGTAATTGGTGGTCAGCTTGATCTGCGGCCGTATCTTGCCAGGCGACTCGCGGGTTTCCTTGACGGAAGTGGGTGGCGTGACAGTAGTCTCCTTGGCCGTACTGGACTTCCTGGTGGTGGTCGTGGTGCTGGCCGCCGAGGCGGTTTTCAAACGCGGATCCCCCGACGCGGTCGTCGGCACGGTGGTCGCCGTCGACGCGGCTGCAACGCTGCTCGACATCGGCGTCGTCTGCTTGGCCCGTGGCGGGCTCCTGCCCTGGGTCTGGCCAGCGGTGAGTGCCAACGACACCATCGCCAGCACCAGCAGGGCCGCTGATCGCTTCGGCTGCATCCTCGATACTCCTTCGCTTCGTCCACACTCTCTTGTCACGGACTCTCCTCCGATATGCCGCTCTCAAGCCCCGCTGCTCCTCAGCATCCGCCGCGATCCCGGTACTCCGTGCACGAGCTAGCTGCAAACGCAAAAGCCAGTCTTTCAGTTCGATTTTATCGACACGCGGTACGTGCTGGACACGCGGCGACACGCGATAAAACAAAACAAATTAACCGGCGTCATATACGCGTAGCCCGGAGGGCCGATTGAAATATTGTTGCAGGAGGGCGACGCGCTCTCTCGCGTGCTGGACGCTGAGTTGCCTCTCGGATTATCCGGTCTGGACATGCGATAGGAGAGCGTTCGCCACCGGTTTGTCTAATATTAGCTCTTGGCGGAATCGCGGAATCAGCCGTGCCACCACGCGAGATATTTTGCTCGGTGAAACTACATCCTGCCGCTGCATGCAGAATAGCGGCGAGAAATGCGGAACGCCGGGCCGGCAATCCGGATAGCGCTCCGGCCGCCGATCTAAATTGTTCAAATAACGACCCGCTTCGCCGGTACGGGCATCCGCGTTGTCCGTTCGTCCGATCGACTCGTCGGAAAGAAGTCAGGCGACTTTAACGTTGTCTGACTAATGACTCGCGAGATCGGGGCTCAGCTGCCCGCGGAGGCGGCTTGGCCGTCACGTGACCATAAGTTACGAAACGCATTCAGGTCGCGGCGACACGAATGTCTAGTCAGCATGACGAAAAAGTCCGGTAAGTCATCGGCTTTGCTCCTCCAGACCGGATCAATGAGCCGTGCTATGAATAGCAAACGCGCCGGTAGAAACGACCGCGGAAGAGCGCCTGCGAATCCATGGCAACAGTCCATCGACATTTCAATGTTGACGCGGCGCGGTAAACAGTGGTCGACGGTGCAAGCGCCTAATTATCACGCGACGGTGAAGGAAAACTCGCTATCGCCTTATCACGGCTCTGTGATTACCGTTAAAGAGGCAGTTCCAATAAACGCACCTCTCTCTCTCTCTCTCTCTCTTCCTCCCACCGACCAGTGTCTTCATTACGACGGATCGGGCGTTAACAGCGAAACTGATTTTCCCGCTTTTATAGCGCGCGCGTTTAAAAAAAAAAAGGCCAAAGCGCGCGTAACCAAACCGCGAAAAATGCGAGCGGTTTACAACTCGACGCGTTAGCTCTCCGCAAATTCCGCCTGTGCATAATCGTCGACTTGTTAGCGATTCCGTGGCATGGGGGCCCGCAACAAAGCGGTTGTAAAAAGTGGCGTTTTTCCACGGCGTGTCGCCCGACGCGCCGTAAACGACGTTCCCGTAAATGCTCGCCGTCAGACACTACTGTTGCTTGCCAGCAACGAAGCGGCAACGCTTCGCCGATCGCCCTGTTCCCGGCTACCCGAGCTTATGAAAAGCTCGGAAATAATTTAAGCCGCATTCCATGGCAGCAGCAGCGCTGCTAAACAAGGCGCTAAAACGAACGCGATGCCGCTTTTATAGCGTGGGTACCGTTCGCCACTCGTACTTCCCGTCACATGCCCGCTTTGCGGTGCATCTCTGGTATTTGCATCTGACCTAAATTAGCGAAATGTTGTACTTATGGTTTATGCCGGTCGCGCATGAATTACCTGTCGCCCCCGCGACCACTCGCAACGTCTGCGGCCGTGAACGTTTCTCACCGCGCGTACTTTAATCGCTTTTCAGCATCTTCGATGTGAGGCAACGCGACCGTTAATTGAAACCTTTTTTTTTCTCGGTCGTCGAAAGGGGGGTCATCGTTCCGGGTGTTTTCGTTAATGCATTATTCATAGGAAACGATTTGTGGTTGAAAAACGACGGCGATTATGTTATTAAGCGTAATTGTCCTTTTTCCCGTGCAAGAGCGCTTTTTGCGGGAGCGGTAAAGAAGCCGCGACGCGACAACAAGTGCTGCTGTCCACATTCTTTTTCCTGCTTCCAGTTCACTTTCCGCGCTCACGCGCGTACACAACACGTGCAAGGGGAAACCCACCGATCCTTCTCCTACTGTCTCTCTCATACACACATACACATTGCGTTTCACAATGCCAGTTTTATCGAAACGAGTCGGTTCGACGTCTCGTCTGTGCCAAGTGCCGTGACGAAATTCGTCGCGAACGAACGAAACTGGACCGAGCGTCCCGAATATGGCCGAAATCGCGTTCCCAGTTACCCTAACGGTGTCCGTTTTTCCCCCCGCCTTCACTTTTATCCGCCCGCGAAAGGATAACGCGCACTTGCACGAGACCGCAGAGGTTTCCTAAGAAATTCTCCCCTCGCGCGACTCGCTGTAAGAAATGTTTTAAGTATAGTGCAAAATACAGTAGAACCTGTGATTTCTCCAGCAGGAGTTTTCCTTTTTCGAATTTTATGAATCGGCTGGCGCGCGGCGAAACATCGTATGTGGAGAGTAGAACATCGGCTAATGCACGACTCGCCAGTCATTTGTCCGAGGCTGCGGACTCTTTTTACCGGCACCGTAAAACGGACGCGCTTTTTATCCCGTCGGGAATATCGCGGATTCTGCTGAAAATAGAAATTAATTCGACTGCGCTCGCTAAGAAGTTCGTACTTGCGTTTTGCAGCGAAATGCAGCTATTATTATTATTATTATTATTATTATTATTGTGACTATTATTGTTGTCATTATCATTAACATTATTATTTATCCTTTTTTCGAGATCGGTATGACAATTTATTTCATTGCATCAGAAAATTGAAGATCGTGCGCCGGAGTTGTCAATGTATTTAAGTGTTTTCCACCAGCTGATTTTGGCCGCGTAAGAGGCAAAAAGTTTCGGGAGGAGCCGAAATATACGCGACAGTGCACGATCAAACTTGCTGAAGCAACTCGACCGAGCGTCGCTGATCCGCGTACCCATGTCCGACCGAGAATTTCGTTCCGCTTATCTACTCCCTCGCATCTCGTCGCGGATTCAGTGCAAACGAGAGGAGTTGCGAAGCGCGCATTTCTTTAACGGTAATCCCGTTTTTCGACCCGACCAGCGACCGGACTTCTCGCTCGTCCGCGGTCCGCTCTCAGTTTGGCGGGAAATCCGCGCTTACTCCGGGAATCGAAGCGGAGGCCGATCGTGCGGCTGATAAAAGCCCCGCTCGGCGATTGGAATCGCCGCGAGAAGCATCCAAGGTTGGAAACGTTCCTCGGCAGCTACTCCACCGAGTCACGGAACGTTTCTCAAAATCACTTTTTCGAATCGGGACCGAGGCCGCATCGACGCTCGAGCGAAGGAAAGATCGTTGGTAACAGGAATCGGTCATACATTGCCGGCAAGAAGTTCTACCGAAGCGGCAAATTGCAGCACCGATGCGGCTCAGACTCGGCAAGAAATTCTGCCCTGGCAACGGATCTTTCTTTCCGCTAAAAGTAATTTCACCGTCAGATTGACAAGGTGGGCGAAGTAAGGATGGGCAACAGGGGGCGGAACGGCGTCGGTTGTGTGAGGGTAATTAGGTCAACCGGCGTGCACTCGTCTGCCCGTGTTTGCGGACATCCCTCGCGTCGGATATTAAGCTTGGTTAGGACACAACGGGCGATCGACGAATACGCTTTGAGCGGATTCCGAGTACAATTAAGCGACGTGAAATTGCGGAGGACGTCGCTGCTCGTGCATAGGAAAGTGCCGTTCCTCGGTGGCCACTTGGCGTGGCTGACTCGGGACGCTAAACTCACGTTTCGCATTTTTCGCGATCGCTCGATCGAAGTGATTCGTCGCCGCAAACGGATTATTCCCCAGCCCCGCCGGGGGGGTGGGGGGGGGGGTGGGGAACAAAGGACGGCCGTTCAAACGGCAACTCGACCGCCGCGTCTCTCATTTCTGCGGTTGCTGGAATCAGATTCTTGATTTTCCCTCGCCTCCGAATCGCCGCGATTCCTATAATTTGCCTCTTACGCGCTATGGCCAGCCGTTCATTAGACCTTCCCGTCTCGTTCTCCGACGCTTGATTGAATATTTGTTTTCGACGCGGCACTGCGAACGCGCTTAATCGGATTCCCACATTAACTCGACGCTGCGTCTAACGGGCATGTATTAATCAACGGTGTTCTTGATTACGATGCCTATCTTAGTTAATCCGTTTAATCTATAACGCAATTACGAACCCTCCGTGGATCGGTGGAAAATAAACGGCGCGCTTTTTGGTCCCGTCCGGCGTACCGCGCATTGTCGTCGAACACTCTTTGCGGGCATGGAAAGAAACGGCGTGACGAACGGCCGATCGGCGTAACGGGCCAGAGTCGAATTGGAGCACACCGCGCCGCCTGATCGCCTATTCCCCGCGTTCGATCGCCGAGAATGGAGAACCGCGCATGGAAAGGTGTCAAAAAAACAGCGGCGTCGGGCGTGACCGAGCGCGCGGCCGCTCATTTCACCGCCGCCCGTGCCAAATCGTCCCTGGGCACCGGCCGCGATCGGTCGGTTCGTCGCGCGCGATTACCCGCAGTTCGTCGTCCAAACAAGCCCCGGCGATAACGCACAAACGATTTTCGCGCAAAACGTGAGAAGAAGCTGCGGAGGCCCGCGTTTACGTCCGGACAGGTCGAATCGCCCTGGCGACTCTGCCGATTCCCTCCGCGTTCCTTCCCGCCGAGCGATCTTAATCGGCCACTGCATTATTCATGTTTCATTATCCGCGGAAAAAATTAACGCAATTTTTCAACATGTGCATAAATTACCCGCGATTTATGCGCACGGAGAGAACATGGCGGTCGCACGCCGCGATTGCCGGTACTTCCCGTTGAGCTACCGATGGAGGCGCGTATACTCGGCTCAACTCGCCGCTGTTCTGTGGATAAATTTTTCAATCCAACATTTCTGATAACTATGGTCACAGGTGCGACCATCGTGATTGAAACGTCGAAGAGAGTGCCGCGAGGAAAGTAACGATTTGGAAACTGCCGTACACCACAACCCCGTTCGCGTCTAATTATCGTTATTGCCATTCGGGTCTTGCCATCGAGAAATCGTTCTTACGACGAGCCACGAGCGTCGTCGTTGAATTAACCACAATTCTCGTTACTTTAATAACCCCGGCGAGAGCATTAGCTGCGAATGTCGTCAGCCGTGTGGCTGAGGAAAAGCGCCACGGCGTGGATGATTTCACCGTGATAGCTGAATATTCCGAACTGAACAGAAAACGCGCAATTACCGTCGGAAAGCGTGCAATCACGTCAACTGAAATACGATAGTTACGGCTAAATATTTAATCTTTCGTACCTCATTAAACCGACCCAAATATTTATCCC
>JABFPT010000093.1:9988-21036 GCA_022817245.1 Nixonia krombeini | reverse complement strand
GCTTTACTGTTTTCTTAAAATTGTGAAAATGCGGTTTTAAGAAGTTTCTCTTTCTTCTCCAGAGACGATCGATGTTGAACGATGACAGAACATAGTGGTTCAGAAACAAAAATATTTTGAATTAAGACATATTATGACAATTGTGACGTAATATTTATTTTTCTTGCGATTATGTAGATTATGTTGTTATTTTTATTCAAATTAATATTTATATAACTGTTCTTCAAACGTTCGTCTACTTTGTAACAGCTTATGCAACAAACTAACGTTACATTACACAGAGCGAGAATTTACTAATGCCAAACCTGCCAAGCTTGACGTTTAAAATGGGATCGACGTGAGAATACCGTGTGTGGAATTGCTAGAATTTCAGTTGAGTAGAGAAAAATTTCATTTTTGGTAAGTCAAATAGATTCACTTGAAATTAATCTCTCTTCAAAGGTTATGAAATCTGAAAAGGATCTTGATAAGCGAGTCGACACAATGACAGTTCGCTTGAATCTTTCGGATTCCATTCGACTATGCTGGAATTCCATCTCTGACAAGTGGAATCCGTTACTTTCAAATGATGGTTTTTTTCGAGCAAAGAGGCAGCATGGAATCCTCGATATTGCCAATTGAGATCCACAGTCCCGTTCTACATGTGACACGTCCGTGACTGAGCCGATCGGAAGTAATTGAAAGTAGAATAAATGCTGGCTAAGCAAGAAGTAGGCAGCGACAGGGGCTCGATTTGTGCCTTTTGCCGTGACTGAAACCCTGGCCGGCGGTGTTGCTGGTGTCGATTCAGGTAGATGGGCAGAACGCACGAGATCTAGTCTAGATAGTGGACGCTCGCCGATAGCTGCGATGAGAACTGGAGCAATTTCATGCTCAATAGATTTTTCTCCTGTTTGGACCGAGCTGCTCGCATGTGTACCGCTGCAGGGTGACATGTGATTCCTCTTTCTTTCTACATCCGAACTGTTCACGAGCAAAGGAACCGCATCATTACGGTCCAATTGAAAGTTCTTTTCTTATCCCCTACTATTTTCAGTAAGCAGAAATTATGAATTCCACTCTTGCTACTGTCACCAGGATAATATCAGATTGGTTTGCGACGCGAGTTGTAACAAGGTCACGGTGGATTATTTCAAGGTCGATGGAAATTGACCACACTACACTGATATAATTGCAACTCAGTTTACATCTTTGTCTCTGATCAATGTTACCGTCGAACAAGTTCAAGGTCACGTCAAGGTCATCATAGTTTGATTCAAGGTCATCTAAAATTTGAAATCGTTAACAGATTAATTGATTTGTAGCTATTATTCGCCGCGTAAAACTATCGTCTTGTCAAAGTCATGCTCAAGGTATTGCGCGTTCATACGAAGGACACTTCAAGGTCCTACCGAAGTTGTTTTTGTCGTCATGATCATTCGCAGTTTTCGAATTAAACCGTATCTACGATTGCGATGGGACGCAGCGTAACTGTACATGGAAATAAAATCTTAGCGGCGTCTTGCCAAGGTCACGTCGAGTGTTATCCGGTGGCTGAATGTTACTTGAAATATAAGAACATGTAAGAAAGACGCGTTAATGAAGACCTAGTTTCTTAATAAGTGAATAATACTCACGCTCGGCACGTATGCTCCGACGTACACGAGCCAAGTAGCCTGTGCGCGGAATCGTTATCATTCTCCGCATTAACTTTATTGAATACGGGATATCAGATCTTCGCGTCGATAACGAAATCAGCTACTTTTTCACGCGACCACGCATGCGCGGCTGCTCGTGCGCGAAGTAAGCGCCGCAACCACCGTGAAGGCAAATCTCGTAAATATGCAGATGCGAGCTCGAGTCTTCGGCATCATCGTCGAAAAATTAATGGATCGGGGATGTTTGCGGTAAAGTGGTTCTGCGTTCGCGAATCGCTCTGAAAATAAGTGTACAGGGCAGACCAGCAAGGCACGGGTGATTTAACCGTAATTAGTATTACCGCAAATAACATGGGTAAAAATGAAGAACGCGTGTTTCAACGCTCAAGTTCAAGTCATGCGATATCGTTGGAATATCGCGGTGCATAATGTTGCTACAGGCCAAGAAATGTTTTAAACGACATCGACTAAAGATTCGATGGAATTTGTTTCAGTGTACTTTAACTGTCGGCGATTACAGTTTGTCATCTTAATCGCGTTAATGAATTTACGCGTGGCTCGACTATTTGCAACCTTAATCTTGGCATTCTTCAGCGTTGCCGCGAGATTGGAAGCAACGAGAAGAAAATGATTTTGGATGCTGTGAACGAGTCTTGGATTGCGATAATCGCTTGGCCGACGCGAAATGAGTGGATGCCATCGAAACATCACGCGTGATGGAACGTCGAGCAAACTTTCTTCGACACAGAAACACATCACAACGATCACAAAGTATCGGACGTAGCTATTCATCGGGGGGGTAATTAGCCTATCTCATGGCGCTGGCCCAGATGTCAGCGGGAAAGTATCATGGCTGGCGTATAGCCGGAAATGACACTGTAAAAAGATTGCTATAATGCCCGCCCATCTGCGCAGACTCGCTGGGAAGTGTATCGTGCGACTGGCTCGCCATCTATGACAGGTGCCGTTCTCCGGTTTCACTTCGTCACCTTCGTTTATTTACTCTCATCAGTTATTCAACAATGCAGCACGGTATTTTGCTCGGCGAGCGACGCTCATTATCACTTTAATGGTTTTATTTCAATTTTCATCTGCGATAGGGGGAAACCCGTCAATCATCGCCGTGCCATTTTATCTAATCACATACGTATCAAAGTTACGATACTCCAATGGGATAAGATACGAAGAGCAACAAGTTTTAATAGAAGCCGAATCTATCAACACTTCGTACTTGACAACACTGGGAAAGTCGAAGCCTGGTACAGATACGTCTTCGTTTCCTCTTTCGGTGACTTGTCACTTTCGACTTTCGTTGCAACTATTACTCGCCCTACGGGCGACTAATGAAATTCCACCACACGAGTATGGTGGAATTTTACCAGACGAAACCGTCGTCCTCTTTATTATTTCTATACCCAGCATCTTTTTATATGTGAAATAAAAATTCCGTGAATTATTAAAAATTCAAAACTGCAAAAAAAAAAAACAAAAAATCTAACCGTCTCGTAAAAATGTATCGAACCAAGTACGAAAATGCGAAAGATCGAAGAAGTGGTCTTTACTTTGTTGCCAATCGTGCGAATCTCATTGCCTGTTCGCCGCGGGAAAAGTAAAAGGATGACCTTAGTCAAGGTGCCCTTGACGAAGGTCGCGCTGAAATGAAAGGCGAACGACGCGTCGGCGCGGACAAAGCGACGAAACGCGGAAAAGGCGGAAGGCCGATCGCGTGTGTAACGGTACCGCAATCTCGCACGGACATTAGGCGAGCGAGGCGCGAGATGACGAAGAGTCACGACCCGCGCGTTTACCCGCGCTGTCGGCTATACGTCGCGCGACGCCTCAACAACCTCGGCGCGCAAAACGAACGTCCGATCGACGCGTCGTTAGCTGGTTCGAATCGAACGCCATGCTTTATCATCGAGCGCGGGAATCACGCGATACGAAACGAAGCGAATGTTCCGTGACGGAGCCATTTTTCAGCCACGACTAATGTACACTCTGATCAAAACGCCGTATCGATAATTACGCTAATCGATGCGTCCATTAAAACGCCGCTTTTTACTTTTCTGTTTCAGGTAAGTCGACGGCAGTTTCTTTCCCTGCTCTGCATGACACGGCTGAATAGTCGCGACGTGAGTAAAATGATATACATTTGCCGGTGCTGAAACTCGGCGTTGCAAATCTGCTTACTTTGTCACGCGAAATGCCAGATTCGTTCGAGAAAAATTCGTTGACGGGGAAAATTGTCAATCTCGACCTTCAACGTCGACCAGTCGACGTTGGCAGCGCGATAATTTTCCAAGTGACGAAATATAATAACGGTGTTCTCAATGAACGCGGTAAAAAGTGCGAGGAATTTTTAATCAAGCATTTTTACGATCGCCTCGGTGCGAGTGGTTCGAACGGTTTCTTAATAAATGTTTTATACTCTCGCATAAAACACTGTTCGCATGTGAACAGTTGCGTGTGCGAGATTAACTATCGAAAAGTTTATTTCCCAAGTAATATAGTACACGTATCAAGGGGAACTATATTCTTGACCGTTTAATTACGACCGCGGTACCCGCGGCAAGATGCATGCGCCGGTACGAACCAATGACTCTTCCATCATTCATGAACACTTCTCCAGCCGCTGTTCCCACGCAACGAGCGTACGCCGAAAGTAACAAAGTTGCGCTGCTTTCTACCAAACGCGTTTGCTCGCCGATTTTTCATCGCGCCTGGGCGAATTTTTCACCCGCCAACCGCAGCTCGGTATCGCGAGCGCCGGCTTTCTACCGCCGTTTGCCAAAGGTTTCGCGGCGGCGGTGGCGACGGTGAGAAAAAAAGCGCGTGGTGAAATTGCACGTGAAACGGAGACCTCTCGTGCGTCCGAGAGTTCGAGCGGCGGCGAGCACGTGTGTGTTCCCCGGCTCGCGTGATGAGCCCGTATCCTCGATACGCGGCAGCAGCAGGATCAAAAGTCCCGTGCACCGCGGCATAAACACCGCACGCGCGCTCCCTCGTTGTCCTCTTGGCCGAGGCCGTTGATCATCGCGTGCCGCGAGAGAGCTGCTCCTCTCCTCTCTTCCCCTCTCGTTCGGTCACGAGTGGACGGAACTGGCGAAGGGCGCAAAAATCGGCGACGCGGCGGTAAAGGGGTCGATTTCGGGTCGGCGGAACACGTGTCACAGGTTACCACGCGCCGTCACGACGCAATTGTACTTTCCAGCTTCGTGGCCTGCAAACGGCCTTCTTAGAAACTTCTCGTTGGCTCGATCCCCGACAAATCGTCACGAGAGCAACGACTTTGACTCTGTTATCGCCCGGCGTGGCCGGTATCCTCAGCTGTTGCTCTTCACCGCGCGATAAAATAGCTGGAGTTTGTTGGCGATTCATTTTCACCGGACTTATCGCTTTATATTGACAATATCGATACGCGCTGGTCAAGCAACCGTGACAAATTCAGTAACTGAGCGTGATAAACGTTGCCCAACGGAGGAAGTCGGTAAAGACACGTACCTAATCACTTACCAACTTCGTAATTGTTCGAAGAGGTATTTGCATAAGAAATGCGGTTTCTATTTCTCTACATCTAGATATAAATCATTCGAGGAGAACATCGTACTCGCGCCTTTCAGATTATAATTTCAACATTTTACAGACGTTGATACTTGTAATGCAATATTTAATTAAATACGTGCGGTGAAAAGGTTGTTAAAAGTCGAGGAAGCAAACAAAAAACGTTAATTAAACTCGTCCAGTGTATCCGCCGAACAGTTTTGTACAGTTATGAATTATGAACGCGCGTATAACGTTAAAAACGGATCAATACCTAACGATAGATGCTGGAATATTGAACTGACGGTTAAAACGTATCTGTTAAAAATTGCCGATGGCTCTCGGTGAAAAAGCGACATCGTTAATTTTGCAATTATCATAAAACTTCGAACCGCACATTTTTACCGCGGTAAAGCAACGATACAAATAGGAGGAATATTTGTCTCAACACGCGCCATTTTATCAACAATCTATAACCATCACCGGACGAATGCGGAATATTGCCGACTCTCGAACCGGGATTATTTGCATTTCAGGCGATCATAATTTTCAACGTTACAACCCAGATAACATCTCGATCAAGTTACCCGATTCGTCCCATTGCGAGATAGGTCCGGTTAAAATGATTTTCCGCTCGACGGGGTTTTAAATTTTACTCCGAACCGTTTCCTTCCATTTGCCCGCGCTTTTGACAAATTTGTGTCAGTTGAGATCACTCTCGTTGCGCGCGTGAGCACTCTGCTGTTAAAGAAGTATTTGCCGAGAAAGCAGCTTTTGTCGAATGACAACCGTGAGGAAAATGGGGAAAAATGAAATAGAGAGTATGGACATTCGAGCGTATTGAACTATAATTGAATTTTGTTTGAAAACGTAACACTTTTCAATGTACTATCAAACAGACGCCTTTGTGGCTACGTCAGTTTCCAGCAACCTTTTATCAGCCATCCCGAGATTGAGTGCCGCGTTTCCACAATGCATAGCGCGCCTTTTTTTTTTTCTTTTACTGTACTCTCTATGATTGTATCAACTTGCGCGTTTTTTTTTTGTCGACGTTTAAACACTCCGCGATCGGACGATTTATTACTATTCAACGTGCCGTTGATGGGAAATGTAACCAAGCGTGATTGGAAAACTCAAGCCATTTTCTTTTTCGCGTCTTTGATTCGCGGTCTAAAAGACGTATTTCAAGTTCCGATCTGTAAGAGGCGTTGTGCAATGTCCATCCATCACTGTTCAATTAATCCTACATTGAATTAACGTTCGTCAACAACTGTGCGGAATTAACCTGTTAAACTAGAAATTCCATTGAGTCAGTTTTAATAACTAACATCAACTTCCAGTAACCGTATTATTATTTTTGATGAGCAGTTCAGCCTGCGACTAATTAACAATAATCGTCAGATTGATACTTTCTTTAAACGTAAAAAGCTCGCTTATAAATATCCTGAAAAAATAGGAACGCTTTTCGCGTCCAATTAACGCCGGGCTGTTACGCGAAATTAAACATCGCATCTGACGTATAATAATAATATTGTATTAAGTTTTGGGGTATTTACGTTTTTTTTTATCACCCAATATTTACTCGATACGGTTTTGCACATTTTTAGAAACTTACGCACCGTTTTAAATTAATAAACAAAGCAGTTATAATTAGATGAATATTGTTATTATAGTCACATAAACATTGTTATTATAATTAAATAAACCAGGTTTTAGCATCAGGCTACAATAAGCATGATGCAAAACAAATTTGCAAGTATTACAGTAGTCAAATAAATAAAGAAGAAACTGATATCAAAATTTATATCAACAGTTAATAATCCGTTATATTTGTGTGTAGCAAATAAAACATGCGCAAAAATTTAATTACCGTTCTAAACATTAAAATTAATCACGTTTGTTTCGACATTGTTAATTGTACTTCAATAATTTTTGTATCTTACGTTTAACTTTTAATTAGTCAATATTAAACGATATGGTATTTCTAAGTACTTACTGTGGCGCCATCTTGCGTAGAAAAGCGGATTTACGCAGTGCTCTACATTTCCAACATGCGAATCTTTGACAAGCACGACTCAAGGTCGTTTGTCGCGGCGACTTATTCATTTGCAATCAAATTCAATTAAATTGTTCTAAGAACAACCTTCGGCGAAGGTAATGTTAATAAATTGCGAGAAAGTGCAGGTAACAGAGTTAAATCAATCTGTGTGCTTCGTTTGCACGAGATTTTATATCTTCAGTGTTAGGAAAGAAAGCGAAGCGGCATTAACGTTTTGATTCAACAGCATCAAGATATACTTTATTAAATAAGGAAAAAAAGGTAATATGCGAACATGTGCAGAAACGATGCCGAGTTGTCTCTCCGACTCCTACACTTTAGCACTAACAATAAAATATGTGTACTGCTTATAAATATATTCAATATTTACAATCGGTAATAATGGCGCGTGTGTCGATGCGGGGCTCGATCATGAATTAGCGAGACAATAAAAAGAATAAAATAGTTATCGTAGAAGAGCGTGAATACTCGTAACGTGCAAGATAACTGTGATTGCTGTTGGTCAATGGTAATAATGATGATGATATAATCGTTAATATATTATATTAATAATAAAATAATAATAATATTCGATAACTGCGATAAACAAGGTAATCGCTAAAAAAATATACTAATCTATACATTATCTATACAAGAATAACGATAATCTGTAGTCCAACAGAATAACATTGTGACGAATCTTTTAACATCACTTCCGTCACTTTAAAGCTTAGTTTCGTTCAATTCGTCCATTCCCCTTCATGCTCATTTGTGGATGACGCATCAAACATTGTTTATTCGATAAAAAAAAAAAACACGGCAATATAATCCTCGATGTTTTCGCTCTGCTTAGAATCTCTTCTAACCTTCACGCGGAATTTTTTTTTTTTTTGTAAAACAACGTTACAATCGGAACATTCGTAGTTTTCTGCTTCGTTCCACAACGAAGAAAAGACAGTTTTTCGTCCGCTCTTCCCCCGCGGTAACAGACATTCCTTTTTTCGACGTTTCTCACACTTCTCTCATCAATCCTCTTTAAGTCAAATTTGCTTTTCCTCGTTCCCACTTTTAAAGTGATCGCGTATCTCACTCATTTCACGCAGCAGCGCTCGCCGCGACGTGTTGCCGGTTAAAACACGGTCCGCATACCGACCGTCGGTACGAGTGGCGAGCGCTCTCCATCTTTCACAAATCCCAATAGAGTAACCGCATAAAAAATCCGTCGCACTTTCCAGAATTCGAAAACCGAACGACGATAATTCGATTATCTGATGCTACTTCGGGCTTGGCGATAAAAAAAAAAAACGAAAAATATTAATACCGATCGGGAACGATCGCGGGCGGATCGTTGGAGAAATGCAAAGCCCGCGTTTGTCGAGTGACTCGCATCGAGGATCGGCCGGTTAGCCGGGCGATCGGTTCCGATCGGCCAGCGCCACCGCGCGCCCGATTCGAGAAGATTCGAGCCGACCTGTCGGCGGACGTGTCATGTAACGCTGCTCGCGACGTTTCCACCAGTTCAGAAGGTATAGACCGGTTCCTTGTGGTGAGTCGGGACGCAATAGCCGCTGAAGGTCTCGATCTCGAGTGCCCCGCTGTACGACCGAGCCGGTAGCGAGCCCAGGTCCGTGTGCCGCCGCGGGCACCGGTGCCCCTTTGGGCACTGGCACAGCGGCGACGCGGTCACCTCCTCCAACTGCGAGGTACGCCGTTTCCGCACGGTGAACAGCCGACACGGTTCCTTGTGCTGGCAACGTAACCTCTAAAATCGAACAAATCGATTAATCTCACGATCGAGTGCAATCTCGATCTTAAACAACTCTACAATTCATTTCCAGCACTTGACTGATAAATACGAAAAACGATTAGTCCACGATTCTTATGAACACTTACACTTTGGGGCGAACAGGCGAAAGAATAAATAAAATAGTTCCCTTCGGCAGATTTATGCGGCTGCCTTCGCACCAGGTACGGCACGCTGCTCGGTCTACATCGGCAATAGACGCGCTGGACGGTCGCATTGTTCGGCCCACCGCCTGGTGCCAACGTCCACGTTATATCTCTGAAAACAAGAACGGTACGATCAATTTAAAACGTCCGAGAATCTTCAGATACGGATGACAAAATACTGTATTATTTACGATCGTTCGCGAGTTGCGCACAGTTCGTGCAACATCTGCACGTAAAATGCACGTTTATTGCGGGGGCGTAAAAGAATTTTCTGGAATCGCGAAGAAAAACGCAATTCGCGTGTGGAACAGCGGCGGAGCGAGAAGGTTCGGTAAATTATTTAACAAGCGGCCGAGAGCGCGTACGAATCACGCCACGTGTCGCGGGACGTTCGCGTCGCGAAAAACACGAAGCCCGGGTCGCAGCTTGGAAAAAAGGTAATTATAACGCAGCCACGCGAACTTCCAATGATTCCATCTGAATGCAAATTTCGAGGAGCAATAAATTCGCGGGCAATTTATTCATCACTGTTTTCCTGGTTCAGGCGAGGCTTAAAAGTAATATAAAAGCGAGTTGTTCACCCTGCGGTGTCGTCGCCGCGTCGTCGAAACTCGGTCATACGCTTAAATTACTCCCGCTTCAATTATTTTATTTTTCTCTCGTTCAGTTCGTCGTCGTTCGATCGTTACGCCCAAAGGTTCGTCGATTCAACGGTCGTTTCATTATCGCGCGGGGCAAAGGTGGCGGCGGAGGGTCTTACTTGAAGTATCGGCAAATGGGCAGTCGTTTGACGGGCTCGCAGAGCTTGTACTGCCGTGTTTTGTCAACAATGGTATATCCGTCGCTCGCCTCAAGACTGTTTGGACAGGTTCGGCCACCTGGGCAACGACACTGCCTCTCCACCCAAGGAACTCCGTACAGGTCCACTTTGCTGCACACCTCGCTCTTGTCCGAACATTCTGGCAGCTCCGCTTCGCTATGCTGCAAACGTACATTCTATAAGTTTTCATTGCAACTCTCTATACAATTTCATAGCTGGTCGTTCGATAAAGGAGAAAAGTAACGGTCAAGGAATATAAGGGACACAAGAACGCAAATGATTGCTGTCTCAATTTACTATTCTTTTAGAAGAAAGAGAAAGGTGAAAGCGTAGGAAAATTGTAAATGTAAAAAAAAAATGTCTATAAAAGGATTACGCCACCAGGAGCCGAACATTTTCTAGGATTCTACGAGAGCCACCCCGCTGTTCAAAAGACGCGGTAATTCACCGAAGATTCGATTTTCCCTCCCGCCCGCGTCTCCACTTTGCGAGGGAAACGTCATTTTCTTTTCCCGCTAAGCAAGAAAACTGCCGTCTCTCGGCAAGTCCAGAGATTTGGCAACAAGGCGATTGCCGGGGAATAATCGTTGCCGTTACACCGGAGGTGGCAGGTATGCAGCCGGTAAATATAGTCATTGAATAATTAATGATTTTATGATTCAATAAAGATTAATAGTCGGGCTACCGGGCTTCGCCGATCATTAATTAAGTCGCCCGATCGTCAATGGCGCGACGTTCATGAATGAAGCCGGTTTTATCCGGCGCCATGAGACACGAGTTGCACAACTAGCCGGCGACAAATGCGACTTTCGACGGAGTCGAGAACATGGCCGCCGGCACCAACACCACCCTCTTCGGCATTCACCGTACCGCCGTTTCAGGTTGGATACCAAAGATTCAGATACCAAAAGAGCACGCGAGTGTGGTCCAGAGAAGCGCTCTTCGTTCTCGCGTGTCATGCTCGCAGCGATCGACTTCCGGCCCGGTGAACAGCGCTACAGGCACATTTGTGTACGGTCGCGAAAGACGCAAAAGAGGAATATCGAAAAGCGGAGGGAAATCG
>JABFPT010000092.1:53192-63539 GCA_022817245.1 Nixonia krombeini | reverse complement strand
TTTTAACCAAGCTCGCAAGGAGAAATAAAATATATGGAAAAGATATAATGAAAAGATAATCAAGCAAAGAGATATAAATATGTCTCGAATATGCCTTCAATATGTTAAATTATTTCTGGAGGTTTAATCAAATTTATAAATGTTTTATACATATGTAATTCGTATACGAAAATTACTAACTCATTTATAGTGTAAGACAATCATATTGGGTTGCCGTGAAAGTAATTTCGTTTTTTAGTGTGAAATAAAATGAAAAAATAGAAATTACTTTCTCGCGAACCCAATATTTTTGGAATAACATTTTGATGCAAACATATATACATTTACATATACTTGTAAATATGTACTTACAACATTAACCTGCACCTGTATCTGTTGATCGTCAGACTTATTGCTTTCCCTATGATAAGCATGAGAAGAATCTAAATTTTGCTTAGAACTATCTTGCTTTGAATGAGACCTAGGGCTAGGTCGAGGAGAAGAATTTGGGCTATGATTAGGACTACTTCGCTCATTTCGTCCTAGCCCAGAATAATCTTGTTGATCATTATGATCAGTAAAAACTCCATTTCCAATACTATTGGAAGAGTTCTGTCCAGCCAAAGATGATGAATTAATACTATTGATAACTTCATGACTTGACATCAGAAGATTTTCTACAGATTTGTTCCTAGAAAGAATCAGATGTACTTTGCATTCAAAAGATATGTAACTTTGTTAAATTGTAATATACATCTATCATTATAAGATGCAATTGTACATAACAGAATTAATAACTGTTCAAACAAAACGGAATACTGTACGCAATTGTTAATTAAACTCACATGTTGGCAATAGAATGATCTTGAGTTGCATCTATGTCGAAATACATAACTGCAAATTGATGCAGTACGTGCTTCTTGACCTGTCATCGACGATTACCACATATACTAAGCATGATTAGACACTCAAAAAAATGCAGAATGTAAGACGTGGCATTTTTACAAGAATACAACGCGAAACAAGCTTTATTTTTGGTTGTTTATTTCAATAAATTGCTAACAACATAATGTGTCACAAAAAGCGGAAACTGTTTTTGATGTGATAATAGATAACAATTATCATTGGAATATCGTACTAGGAATGAGTCAGTGTTCACTATTTCGTGCAAAATGTCATAACTATTTCAACTTAACATTTGCAATTCAACTCGCGGTAGTTTTCACAAAATTACGGCTTTCTCACTATTTTCTTCATCACTGGCTGCATCTTCGACATTCTTCATAGGATACGCAGTTCCATTTACATCAGTTTATTTCTGCTTTGACGCGCCAAGGTATGAAACTGCTAACATTTTCAGAAAAGAAGAAACCTACCAGTTTTACCCTAGAATTACCGACAGTTATGAAAATGCGTTCCATAGCACCGCTTTAGTGCGTATATTAAATTTATAATTCTTTTACACAAATAAACTTTTTTATATGAAATTTCTCTGTTCTGTAAATGTCAGTATTCAATATTCAAGGAAAAATATTTACACAGCCCATCAAAAAAATCGAATTCATATAAAAAAGGAGAAATGATGAGTTAAGTGTTCACACTGTGATTTTAATACTCGAGATGTTTAAGACTTGAAGTTACGAAATCAATACACAGTTCGTAAAAACCTCTTGTAAAACGGATGAAGTTTAGTTCACTGCTTCTGTAACAGAGGACATAGCAAAAGGTAGTCCATTTTCAAAAATCTAATCTCCTTCTCCTTTTTGACCTTCTGTCAACTGACTTCTGATCAGTCGTAAAGAAGGAATTGCAGATAAAGTAATTTCCGCAAGTGTTATTTGTAACAGCAAGAATTAATAATGTATATTGATAAATAATGTCGTTGTTGTAACATCACGACCAGAACGCGACGTTATATGAAAACGTTCTAAATTACAAGTAACTAGGAAAAGGATAGTCCCACAAGAATTAATACACCACCGACATTATCACCAAGAATAGGACTTTAGAGCAAAGTGCGAAGGAAATGCAGTGGCGCATTAATTCAAATCGTTTATTAAAGAAATATTTATATATTTTTATAACATAGAAAATTATCTTAGAAGAATAAAAACCTCAATTTTATAAAATAAAATATTACAGAATATGGAAATCAGTCTATCCATTGTAAGCTTTTTTATTCTTACAGAAGTTATTGCGTTGGCAAGAAAGGAATTTTGGTTTTTAGTATGAAATAAAACGGAAAAAATCGAAATTACTTTCTTGCCAGCCAAATAGTTTTTCCCAGTACTCAGTTTATAGTGTTATTATAAAAAAAAAAGTTTAACATGTTTATACCGATGCGAATCATTAGTGACACAAAGTTGACTGCCCGTTTGTAACGCTACTGTAAACGTGTTGATATTTTTAATTATTTATACGACAAAATATACGTAAAAAATGCAATAAATATAGAGAACTTTTTTATTGGACAGAGTTTGAGATTTATAGCCTGTAGGAAATAAATGAAACATTTTCGCAAATTTTCACAATAGAAAATATTGTACTACACTACATGAGATTTGAAACGACAAGATCTATCGCTTTCTAGTCTACGCAGGCGACGCATTACACTTTAATACTTATTGACGGTTGAATCTTAGGGTATGCCCTTAAATGTGAATTATACTCGGTTTTTTGTTATATATAAATAATTAATTATTTTTGATTTTATTCTTAGATTTTTCTTTAAATGACTTATGATTATCAATGTATGTATTTATCAAGAGTTGTGTAAAATACAAAACTTACATTAATGAGGAGTATGTAATTTTGTGTAATTAAAATGAATAAAAATAAATTAGAACAGATTAAGAAGACAGAAATTAGTGAGGAAGAGGTAAAAATGGGAAAAAGAATCAATAGGTTAGATTAGGTGAACATTTCATAATATAGATATTGCTGCCCGATATTTGAATGTACAAGTGGCTGAAAACAAAGACCGTATCAATCGCCAAGAGAGAAAGTAAGCAGTATTTTCTATTGCACAAACGCAACTCTAGTGCAGTGGCGCGATATTCGGAAATTTTTTACTGTATCGCCGCCTACCACCGAAATAGGAACTAAAATTTCTCTTTAGCTCCTTGACCTATTTTATTATAGTGTAGATGACAAGAGGCCGTGGGGCTTTACGATCGTGCGTCTTATGTTGAACGATATACGGAAGAGATAATATCATTTGGTGTTATTTGGAGACGAAATTCGGTTTTCTTTCTTTCTCCATGAACGTCACAGCAGTTACCACTATTCACGCTACGCAACTATTTTACCGATTCCTACAGCTACGTGCTGTAAAGTCGTGGTCACTTTCTGAAATCATTGGTGGCGCCACTTTCATGCAACGTTCTTGTAACCTTAAGTCCTCCTGTTAGTGAATAATGTTTGTTTTCAAAATTTCCATACTATAACCAATGGAAGGACTTGTGGTTTCAATATTCTGACATTGAAACCTGCCTTAAGGCTGCGCCACTAGGTAAAGTGCCGTAAAATGGAAGCTGTTGAGCAAGTATAAAAGAGCTCGAGCAACGTGACGGATCGGCTTTTGTCGGCTTCTGAGGGGCTTGATTGAAGTAGGATTATTGGTATTGTTTTTCATTTGATTGACAATACAAATTATCCAGCAATATGGCCCTCAGTCAAACCAGCGTGGTGAGTATCAAATGACTATTTTGTGACACGACAAAGCCAGTGAAATCAGAATGCCAGCAGCATATTTGCTGACACATGTGCAAGGATGTTTTTAAGGAAGTGCGTACTGCACTTCAGTAATTCATTTTGTACAGTTTTCATTCTCTTATTAACTCCAATTTGTTCTCCTATTGTTCAAAATAACGTAGTACGTGATTATTTTATTAGATTTAATCTTCATCCTCAGTGTTGAAGTTGTTGATTTTTTCTGGGTTGAAACAATACATTTTCTCTTGTTTTTCAATACATTATCTGATAGTTTCTTTCAATCTTGTACTTTTCCATTATCATACTTAACAATTTGTAGTAATATTCCTATTTAACACAATGTATAGCATGTAGTGTGTGCATTAATGCGCAATGCTAATAAATACGTTGAATTTGAGATACATGTATAGTTTATTAAAGTGGAAAACAGAAATGTTTTCATGTAAGACAGTAATAATAAGGCTAAACAAATATTCAAAGTTTAAATTAGTTTCAACATTAACCAGGGCATATTTATTCTATTTCGTCAAGTGTGTGTATATAAATTTTGGAAAATTTAATATTTCTATTGTGCAACAATTAATGAAAAATTCATTCTGTCTCATATATATATGCAAATCATTGATTTGTTAATCATTAAAAAATTTTTTTCCTACTTCTGCTTGTCAATTATCAGATACAACTATTTGTATAAACTTATGATAGTAAAGACATGTATTAAAATTAAAACAATTCAACATACATTTGTATTGACAGTTCAAATAAATATAGTTATAAAGTGTAGTTATATTTTATAATTTTGTTGATATAGCAATTGTGAAACGTAGAGTTATTAAATTTATGATTTATGAAATGTACATGATAATGTCTATGTATATGTATAATTTATTCTTTTATAATAATTAAAATAAGTGATGTTTCTTAACAAATATACGCTGAGAACAGTAGTTACTGCTACAAAATACTTTTAAGAATACGTATAGTAAATTGTACAATATAAAATGCTTTATAAAATATGATATATTTTAAACCTTTGCAATCTTCATATCCACTTGTGAAAATAATTATTTGTGCAAAGGAAGTATTTGTGTGACATTTTTTATAAATGATAACTGATTCAGTGTGCCATATCTGCCAATAATTTCTAATTTATCATGAACCGATTTATTGATGTTCTTTTTTAATACAAAGATTGAATTAAGAACATTTAGAATATACTCAGCAAATAATATGTATATCTATGTTGACTATTTCATAGTTTGTTTGTGAACAAAAGTGAAGATTCATCTGATTTCTTTGCATCTGTAACCCGTTAGCTACCATGATCCCCATTTGGGGATGTTAAAACATAATTTGAATATAATTATACTGCCTGTGCATATATATATATATTGTTAATGTTAAATTTTTCGAAAAAAATTTGGCAGTTAATGGGTTAAGTATAAAATAAATTTAGTATGTATGGTTCTCATTCCTATAAAATAAACATTGATTATTTTAGTCTTCATTTAGAATGGCAATGTCGTAAAAATAATGAGCACAGTATTTGCTAGACAATATTTAAAAAAAAATTTTTTTTTAATACCAACTTAATGTTACAATTGAAACAGTTATTCACTTTTAAAATTTCGAGATTTTTTTCTTTAATGTAAGCTATATGAAAGCAATCATACAAGGTACAATTACTTATTCTATTCATAGAATCGATAAGATTATACAAAAAATAATGTCTTTTTTATGATGATTAACAAATTGTATTTTTCACTCCCACGTTTCTTTTATATGAATAATGATAAGGATGTCGAGTATATACAATATTATCAGTTGTTTTGATAAAAAACTGATTTTATTAATATCAAGAATTTACCTTTCTCAACGTTCAATTTAATTGTATGACAGTCTAAATGTATTAAAATGGATATAATTTCAGCTAAAACTTTACAATACGGTAATAGAGGACGTCATAGCTGGGGTACGAGAGTCTTTCATAGATGAAGGTGTTGATGAACAAGTGCTACAAGAGTTAAAGCAGATATGGGAAACTAAATTAATGTCTAGCAAAGCCATTGAATTAAATCCAGAGCCTCCTGAACCACAACCTCCTCAGATTAACACGCACAAGCTCAATACCAATAAAGGTGACATTTTTCGTAAATTACATTAATCATTTTCTCAGATAATAATAGTATCTTTGCAAACAGTAACAGTGCCATTACAGTAGATGAATATATTCTGTAAAATATATATAATATATTGTTATGTTGACTGACATAAAATATAAAGAATTTAATTGCACTCATACTTGTTGTATATGAACATGCAATATGACCATATAGGAACATCCGTAATGCATGACTCTATGATTCTAATCTGTTTATAGCAAGTGGAAATATAGGCAATCATTTTGTACCTCAGTCCACTGGAGCTACTATTGTTCAGCAGCAGCAACCACAGCCTCAACAACAGGCACAATCTCAATCACAGCAGCAAACATCACAACACCAACAACAGTTTAACAATAAAGGTGTACCATTACAAACACAACATACTACAGTACCAGTACAACAGGTAGTTACTGCTCCAGCTGCTGTACTTGAGCGACAAGTGCCAATACAAATAACGCTTCCAGCACAAGGAGATACATTGCCGCGAGTATTAACTATTCATGTTCCAGTTTCAGCTATTCAGGGTAATGATTTAAGTGTCCATTTATATAATATGATAAAAAGACTTTCTTGTAAATTGTTATTACAAGATGTTCACTAAATTCTTCTTATTACTTTTTTTTTAACTGAATTATTACAGAGTTATAATGAAGATACTTTACTAGAATTAACATTTTAATAATTTGATAGTAGTAATGCTCAATGCTTCTTTACGATATAACAACTTTTTTAGGTAATCAATTGCAAACAATTTTAACGGCTGCTGTAATCAATGCGGCAATGGCTTTACCAGCAGAGTATGCAACATCGCTTCTTCAACAACACGTGAACAATGCTTTGCAAGGTCAAGCCGGCATGACATCAGTGCAGGTATGTCATACAAATAAATTATCAAATCCAATCGATGAGTGTAATATGGTCACTTAAATTTTTTAATATTTTTTTCATAGAAAAATGGCGTAAGTTTCATTGGCCGATTCAGTAATTCGTAATTTGAAGAGAAATTGGCCAAGGATAAGGCCAGTTTCAGTTGCAACCAACATTGAAGAAAAATCACCTTGACATGTACCCTTTTTATTGCGTAATATTACTATCATGGGCACTACTTCTGAAAGACTGGAACTTATTTCATTTGACTACATTTATATTATTGAGAATTATTTTTATTACACGTTCATTATAAAACAATGCCAAATGTACAGAGACTTTTAACATCATAAAAGTGAATCACATTCTTCAATTGAATCATAATTTTTCATATAATATATACAAATGGTTCTGAAAATTCATTTGATTCGTCATGTATAACCTTTGTGTGTTGTCTTAGTTTATTATTTTATTTCTTCATTGATTCTAGATTAGTTTCTATACACTTTATCTCAAACTTACTTTGACTTTTTAGCAACAGGGAAATATAGCCCAATTGGATGGTGCACTTGGTGATTCTTCAGATGATGAAGAGGAAGAAGAAGAAGAAGATAATGACGATGATGATGACATAGATGATAGAGAAGAAGAAGAAAATGACGAAGCTGCTGCACGAGAAGAAGTATGTGCCATTCTTTTTTGAATAAATATATTGGAAAAGAAATTGAATTTAACTATTAAATATTTCTTGTTTAACCACTCTATGACATTACGTGTGTCATTTAAAACTGAAAGTTTATATAGTTATAACTTATTCATGTAAGAAGTACAAAAGTGTTTAAAGCTTAATAGCGATACACCAGTACAAGAATGTGCAAAAACTATTTTCAAAATACTGTTATTGATAACTTATGGTGTCGCAATACTTTTATTCGGCAGGAACCATTAAACTCTGGGGATGATGTATCTGAAGACGATGATCCTACCGACTTATTTGATACAGAAAATGTGGTTGTTTGTCAATATGATAAGGTAAAAAATAAACTTACACTTAATACGTTTCATTACTCTCTTTACTATAATGACATTTTTTAAATCGCAAATATTTGGTTATATGAATTGTTGACTCTTGTTTTCAGATAACAAGGAGCAGAAACAAATGGAAATTTTATTTGAAAGATGGTATAATGAACCTGAATGGAAAGGACTACGTCTTTCAAAAAGCAAATGGTGATGCGGAATGGTGAATTTGCAGAAATATCAATCCTTTATTCTATCACCTGCTACTCAGGAATAACTTAATGGAGAGTTGAAAGGAAAACGTAGTGAAAATCATTGCCACATGGAGCAGAGATGAAAAAAGGACTTCCTTCATTTTTATAGTATTTGGGGGAATGAACGACAAGGGACCGACCAATTTCCATGAAATCAAGCTGTCCCCAAAGGATGTTTATAATTTAGGATTTTTGTGTGTGAAAAGCACGGGACTTTTTTCCAAGCCGATGTTGTATAACGATCACGTATTATTTTGAATTAAATTCTTCGTCTAGTGAGAGGAAATTCTATTTAAAAATCTTTTTATTTTATTAGGTGTACAAGTATGAATTTAAAGATTTGGAATAGATAGCTTAAGGCGTACAGCTGACGTTGTGTTACAATTGGCAGTACATGTATTTGAAAGGTCTGCATGGAGCTTTAAAACTTAGTAAATGTCACTTGACTGAAATGTAAACAATTATTATTTTCATTGCACAAAAAATGTTTAATTTTACACTGGACAAATGTAATTTGCAAAAAACTTTATTTAAATTTTTTGTTCTAAAGAAAAGAGTATCTGCAAGCTATCGTTTATAATGTATTTCCTTAAATCGGCACGCAATTGAAATGCTTCGAAAGCTAGGAAATTGTTTGGCACGCCAATTGGAAGAAACAAATAATGTGCTAACTATTACTGAAATGACAGAAGAAAAGGTTTCTTCTATATCGAATAATTATTAGCGATGAACAAGTGGATTTACTTCGACAATCCTAAACACGAACCAGCATGTATTAAGTCCGACGAATCAACTCAATCTATGTCAAAGCGGAATATCCATAGCAACAAGGTTATGATGTGTTTCTAGAAGGGTGTGCTGTGTCATGAATAACTGCAACTGTTTAAAACTATCACTGGTGAACACTATCGACTGCAATTAATACGTTTGAACCGAACTCTGAAAGGAAAACTACTGAAGTGGGAGAGTAGACGTGACAACATCAGACCCCATGTTTATGAATCCGTAACAATTACTTAGAAAAAGTGTATTGAAAGACTCTGTGTCATTCACTATATTCACGAGACGTTGCTGCCTCAGATTATTGTTTATTCCGGTCCAAAGCGTCGGACCTTTCTGGAGAGTGGTTCAGTTCGTATGGAGAAATAAATGATTGGGTAGATAACTGGATCGCTTCACAGCAACAAGACTTCTAAATGTGCGGAATCCTTCGTGCGTTTATTGCCTGAAAGATGGGCAAAAGTTGTGCCTTCCAGTAGTGCATACTTTGAATAATGTAAAAACGATTTTTGTTTTAAATCAACCAATCAAAAAATTCGTAAAGTTATATTTGTACACTTAATTTCTTCACAAAAGATTACAATTTTTTTTAACTCTGTATCGAAAAAATGATATTGTACTAAATGTTACTTTACGTTCATTTTGAACGTACGTACCCTTTTGTCATGCTTTTTGAGTACAATATAGACATTTCTAGCAATTTCCTCATCCTGAAAACCAATATCTTCTATAGTCGATAGTAGAGGTAACAGTAGAAATCAGATTTATTTGTATTACGTTATTTTTGAAAATTCTCTTGCGAGGGAAGTGTACATAGACTGGCAGGTAATAAAAATGCACATTACACGTGCGGATGGTTTAGCAAATAAATGTGTCTTGAGTCGTTACCAGGATTCGTTATACTTTTGATATCGCCAATATTATTGTCCCTGTTGTGAGTTTCATAATGTGATTACAGATAGCTATATTGTATACAATTGTAAGAAAATAATTTTAAAGGTACCTTTTCTCAAGCGTCAGCTGCATTTTTGATTCAATTTACATTTTTGTAGAAGAACATATATTATTCTGGAGAATTGGTTTCATTGTCATTAAATGTAATTAAAATTTGTACATAATTAATAATTTTGCAGAGGTAAAATTACTTTTATTTTCATTTTTTATTATCATTAGGTATTCAGGAACCAATATTTCTAATTTAAGGGCGTCGAGTATGAAAATGTTGAGAGTAAACAAAAAAAATTTTGCTCCAGTGCCATTCTCAAAAGAATCTTAAGAATAAATAAAAATGTGTAAATAATTAACATACCTTTCTTCATATGCCTATTCTCCGATTTTCTTTAAACTAAAAAAATCAAGCAAAATTTCTAACATTCTGCGATCTGTCAACACATGATAAACAATAGACATGTCACATTGATAAGTCACGAAACATCAACAGAATTATACAACTTTTATAACATTTGGCGGTTTAAAGAAAAACTCTGAGCAATTAGTATATAAAGCAAAACATGTTAATTATTTACACATTTTTATATTTTGTTAAAATTTAGTTCTTTATGGATAGC
>JABFPT010000091.1:9907-20018 GCA_022817245.1 Nixonia krombeini | reverse complement strand
TCCTTTACGTTGATGGATAGATGGCGCGTAAGCGGCACGTGATTAAGGGGAAAATGGTGTAATCGCCAGAAGATACCCAGGTGACGAACGAGTGTCGGGCAGAGTGCGACGTAATGGGGTTACTTTCTCATCGCGTCGCACCGTCACCGAGAGTCATCTGGGTGACAACGGTACCCAAGTCGGTTTCCCGGGACGGATTGACATTTCGAGCGCATATTTCGCGGAAAATAGAAATCCAGTTCGATCGTGGCTGGGCAATGCAATTTCAAGCTTGGGGGCACATAGTGTCGGGAGGAATCAAGAGATTACTCATCCTGGCATCTAATTCCAGACGTTGAAGCCCGCAACGCCTGGAATTAGGTCGGAAGAAATTATCCAACGTGTTCGTTGTCGGTCTGATTTACATGATTCCTGTCGACGTCTCGTTGTCAAGCGGCAATCGCGCATTGCCATCCGCCGAAGCGATTTTCAGGTTAGGTTTCCAAACGGGCAGTTTTCGCGTTCTTGGTGGGTGGCGCGGACTTGCGACACCGGGCGGTGGCAGCTCTGCATTTGGGAAATCAGCATGCTGCAGGTGGCAAATTTAACTGCCTGTTTAGCATACACAGCGACGCTGATAACTATTCATGGTTCGGTTATCCATGCTGATCACAATTATAGCGCACTACTCGCGACCAGTACGAACACGTTCGTACAAGTACGTACCGGTTATTAACCGTCGGATAAGACAACTGTGCATTCCGAGTTGAAAGCCGAGAGAGGGAACCAATTATTAGTCAGTCCGAATCTGGTTGTCCAGTCCGGTTGTCCAGCTCGAGATTCGACCCCGGCCAGAAGATTGTTTGGGTGATCGCGCATCGCGAATACGCCGTATCGATCGCGCATCCGGTTTGGCCGCGTGACGCCGCGAAAAAGCGTGACGTATGGCACCGCAGACGTTGGAAAAAATATACTTTTATCTGTGGAGGATTTCCACCGGCGAACTATCTGGAAATGGGGAAAAAGGGGATGGAACCTTTCGAATCGGCACGTGCTTGGCTTTCGGGATTAATTGCTCGTTCTCGTTGTGCTCGATTTTCGCGAAGGTAGCACTTCGGATTAATTGGGATCCCATTTATCCCGGACTTTCCGCCGTGACGAACATTCCTCGCGTTAATTACCGCGGCAAATTATGCGAAAAGTTGGAGCTGTTTTTGAACGATGCTAAAAATGCCAGGGGGGAATTGATCGCTGGGAGTTCGAATGAAACGAAAGAGCAGAGAATTGCCACGGAACATAAATTCGGGCCGTGACATTGCTCAAGTGCGTTATAAGTCATGATGGATGTTACTTGACGCGCAGCAATTAACTTTGGCACGATCGTTGCTTTTGAAGCGTTGTCTGCGTCGCATCGGGGCGTATTTGTCTCCAGCCCGCTGAAACAGCCTCGCGAACGGCGATCGATATTCGCGTATACTAAACCAGCTCGTTACCCAACACCGCTTTCAAAGACCTGCCGATTTTTGCCGGTCGTGAGAGCTTTGAAATCGCCGGTACTGTTCACCACGGCGCTACGTGGTTGGCAGCACTGACCGGTACAAGTCGGAGGATTGTAAATAGCCCGGGCGATATTGCAGCTGTTTTCATTCCTGTTTCCCAAGTCGCAGCTACAACTACGGATTCCAGCGGAGAAAGCTAGAGCGTTGCACCGATGTAAAAGCTGATTGTCTGGTTCGTCACTGCGAGCGACGAAACGCGAGTGTAACTTGGAATCTTTCTTATTGAGTTCCATCCAGGGGAGCTGATGCTGCAGAAATGTAATGATGTCACTCATGAATCAAGACACGAATTTCTACCTCGAAGTGAAACGAGTGATCGATGATGGTATCAACCACGAAATGCATAGTTGACGCAATTCCTTGCACGAATTTTTATCTTAAAACTCTTTGCACTCTTTGCTCTCCCTTTTACGTGTTTCGTTCACTTCGCAGAAATAACATAATAATGTACAATTAGTATCGTGTTTCACTCAAATTCGACATAGGGGTATCTGAGAGAGAGATTTGACGTTAAGGCAAATTACATAGAAACGTGTTGAAAAGACTAAGAATTTTCATATGAAATAAAGAATTGAGAATTTTATATAAGAAAATGAAATACGCATTTCTTCATGTATTTGGAAGAGCTTTTTTTCGCAGTATCGTATATTGCTAACAAATATATACATTTTTACTACCAAAAGCGATTAAATGTATTAGTAAAAATGTCTACAGTTATGAATTTGCTGTAGTCGAAAATTCATCTAATTTATTACGTTATGAACAGTAATTTTTTAAATTAAATTTGTTGTTGTATAAGATTTGTACGATAAAGAAATTACAGTGATAAATAAAAGATGGAAATAAAAAATTCCTACTGTTCCGTTGGAATTGTCCGAATCTCTTTCTTTTTTATATGTTATGGCTATTTTGCAGGAAAGTTTACGTCTGTGTACTAAAAAGGAGACGTCCAGAAAATAATTGCATAACACTGCATAAAAAAGTGTTGAGGCACGTGTCAGTACAAAATAATGTATGACTTCCAGGCAAATACTTTCCCCGGCCAGACATACCCCAGCTTCCTTACAAAATATGATACGCCATTACTCTCCGTTAGAAAGAAAGAAGATCCTAATGAGAGTTCCAAGGCAGCGCCGACAAGTCGTCATGTTCCACTTTGATACCACATAGCATTGCAGAACCAGCTGAATTCGCGATTATCGCAGAGCGATACAAAACGAATGGCGACGGTAATCAGCAAAATCCTGTTTCCTCGCTACGTCACTCGTGCTTTTCCACTTTTAGAATCAGCCGGTGCTGAAATGTTTCAAATACTCCGAACGGTTCACGTACAACAATATTTCGCCGGCGCGAAAAGAGAAAAATGGTAGCCAGTGTCAGATTTTGAGGCTTAAAAGTATCGATCAGGGTTGTTCGCTCTTGTGTAACAAGTAGTGCATTACACCTTTTCGCGTACAATTGTTATACAGGTATCGTGCAAGCGTGTGCGTGGCGGCTACTACGCGCGATCTGCTCGTCATTAGCAACGGTTTCTGCACCGTTCAAAGCGATGTCGTAACCAAAATGGCACGCTGGCCAGCAGCGTTTCGGAGCTGCTTATATATAAATATATATAAATATACCTCGATACCCGCCGATAAACTTTTCGTACTCCTCGTATCCCCCCTCCCTCAACCCTTTAGGTGACTTGTCCAATTGACGTTCGTGACCCGTCCCTATTTATGAAACTCCTATGTACTTTTTCAAATAGTCATTTCCAACATGATGTCGTCAGTGGTCGGGCAATTTACGACGCTCGTCAACACGTCGAATTGCCGAGATGATTTTATGCAGCTAGCCCTCGGCGCTGGAATGCAATTTTTTCCAATGCCGGTCATCTGTGATCGCCACGTCATTCAACGGGTTAATAACGGTTGACTCTATAACGAGATGGTAGAAAATGTTGTGGCTGTAGGTGAAACGTATCGTGTGAATGGGGAACTGGCGAAGAAATTGTACAGCACTACTTTCGACATTAATTTGGGCACAGGCGTAGCCTTGAGAAGAAAAACGTGGTCGATTTTATTATACTTTATTTTATCGATTTTATTATCATCCATAGTAAAAATTCATATTCATTTGTAAATGTTTGCTAGAAACAATTGGACACATTTCTATTCGCGTATAAATTTTTAATGTATACGATGGCAAACATTGCTGAAGCATTGTATGCATCTGTGTGCATTGTTGAAGGTAACCTCGTATTGTTTTAAAAAGTAATACTGATTTTTGAAATAAATCTTTTTCCACGAAATAAATAGAATCGTTGTTCATGCCTTAAGCGTATTGACAGTAACAATATTTTCTTTCTAGGATAGAACTTGTATTCTATGACCTATTTGGTCCGTCATTAGGTCCAGCCTGCGAGTCCTTCGGAAATTAAGCCTGCGCCATAACTAGTACCAGACCGCACCAGTCGCGGGCCATCGCTGTGAAACAATTTTCGCTGCTATGAATATTATTTGATTACTCGCGTAATGGTTAAATTTGCCTGTTTCACCCAATAAAATTGGACAAGTGATGCAAAAATCACCACCAAACGAACTTTTCTAGCTGACTATCTCACATTTTCCGCTTTGTTTGTTCGTTTATTTTCGGTCTACAAAAGGTCTCCCGAAAAATGAGTAGGTCGTGTTTGTTAGCTCGGCTCAGAAGCTTACAGACGGTTCGGCGAACATCGCGGATACGAAATAGTAGCGACGTTGTAGCGGCGGCATCGAGTGTGCTTGTGGCTGCTTGCGTATGTTTACATATGTTTATGCGTACGTACATATTGCTTGTGTTTGTGTATGTTTGTGCATACGCTTCGCAGCATTACGATTGTGGCAAAGGGCTGGTGAAATTACAGTGGTCAATGCATGTTGTTGCAAGCGGTAAGGTCAAAGCCCCTGCACTCGTTCACCCGCCTGACGTACCTGCTTATGCGTACGCTCACGATGCCTTTGTGAGACGTGCTAATTAATATGATACATTATAGCACGCATCTCTTTCTGTTGTTGCGATTATTATCGGCCACTTAGGAAAATACCGCGTTAATGGCGATAATGATTTCGCGTTACTCGATACGCAACATATGTTCGAAAATGTTTTCAAATAAATACAAAATATTGAATATTTTATTATCTTTATCGCAGGTTGCATTACTTCAGCGCGCAAATATGTTTTAGGTTCGTCAATTAAAAAATTGAGAGAAAGTTAATTTTCATATATTCGGTGATAATATAAAGTTTTTTCCGGCAAATCTAGTGGCAAAGACGGCGGAGACTTTTTATATCATCCAATACTTTTTAGATAAGGGATGGCAGTAATAGGGGAAAATGAATCTCGGTTAGTTAATTCGATTAATTGTGAAAAGAACTGAATAAATTTTGAATATCTAGTGTTTAGAGTACACTCTTAAGTCCAGGTTCGAGCGTCGTCGAGAGTAAGTCGAAAGGCTCTTCGCTTGGATCTACTACTGGACTTATCCATTATTAAATTTCCTTCGACATTCCGAGAATGTAGAAATATTGTACCGCAGTGTATGTTCTATATATACGATATCCTCAATAACGCAATAATGGATTTCCCATCTATTTTATATAATTCTGACTGGCGATGTACTAAATTAATAATTGTAATTAAAATTTTTAATCACATATACGCGCGACACTTCGCGAACACTTCACGCAGAATAGTTACGAATGTGTATATATAAATTGCGAATTAACATTATTTCTTTTTACTGATTACTAAAATTTTTATATCCGACAATTTTTTTAACTACATAAATGTTTGTAGTAATGATAAGTAAAACGAACGCATAATAAAATATAATGAGAATGGAACACGGTACGCCGTGTAATTTAAGTATTCTTCATGTTTCGTTCGTTTTTCATTTAACATATAAATTCCATGTTACCGTTCATTCATATGGTAACATAACACCAAAGAAAATTTGTATTGCAAAAATGACGGACTGTTTTGAATTGCATATGATAAATACGCATTGAGACATTCCCGATTCAACATTTTCAAGTAATATTTACGACAATGACCGCGACTCTTGAGACATTATCGTTTGGCTGTGTGTTCTGAAAGACGAAAGAGTAGAGAGGAGCATAAGTATATGAAGAACTTTTATTCAAATTCGCTGCTACAGTGAATTCACTTTGCGGTAACTCGCGATCAATAACGTCTACTTTTACTAGCTTTTTCGCGATAACTCGAGCCGTTTAAATACTTTGCATTTACTTTCCTCCTCTTGATTGAGAGCAATTCGTATTCCGCGCAGACCTTATTAATTGCTCCAATTTACAAGTACTGCTATTTCCTCATTATCATTTCATTTCTATTGGCTCAGTTTAACGAAATTTTCAGATATGTACATTTTAAACTGTAAAATGATGACGCAACATTAAGTCACGGCATAAATAAATATATTATAAAATCTACATTTTATATACATTTTTTTTATAATTCTTTTTAATTGGTACTTTGAGAAGCAGGGTAAGTTTGACAAAAGAAAATGACAGATATTTCGTTGAATGGCTTTCGGGAAATGGAACACGGTAAAAGAAAAAATGTCGAAAAAAGTGTAATAATTTTACACCTATTTGCCGCGACGCACTTTGCCATGTACAGCTTATACATTTAAGCTTGCCAATTAAAGTTTTTTCCCATTGCGGTGCATGTGTACAATGCATATTTATATATGGAAATAGACTCTGAGCGAAATGCATGAGATCGTATTTGTTTTCGTATTTAACTTCTTGCCCGGCTACGTAACAACCGAGGCAGATGAGCCTCGGCGGTAAATTCGCAGTGTACGCGATTGACGTCGCTAAATTCGTCCGTAAATCTTGCCCTCTAATTCAAGGGCTCGTCCACGCTAATTCACGGCTTTCGCTCATTTGCGCGATCAGCCCCGGACGAGAGACTTCCAGCGACTCTTTTTACACTCGCTTCCCAATGCACGATTTTACGGCCAAGGGAAACGTCCTTTTTGCACGGCGAGTTGTGTACAAATGCACCCGAAACTGCTGGATAATTAAAAATGTGTGGAAAGTTGCGTCTCATCCCGCAGCTGTGGAATAACGCGTTTGACTAGATTAAATCATTTCGCGGGACCGGGTCAAAGTTGTCGTAAAAGCGAAGTGAAAAACAAAGTTATTTCCATTGCGCGCGTCGTGGGCCGGCGTCTTTTTCCCAGCAGTCTCGGACGCCGGTGTGAAAAGGCCGTAAAAAGTCGTACGCGGGGCGTAGAAGTGATACGAGGAAAATGGTATCACCGAGGAAAGTGCTCACGTTCGAGTTCACCTCGTGTTGCTAATACGACAACAGTATCAAGAATCGTCCGGCTCGCCGGCGTGAAAAGCTGAAATTCCACATTGTATTACGTTGTTGGACAGAAAAAAGTACATAATCGTTAAGAGTAACGGCGACACGCTCGACAAAGGAAATACCGCGTTACTCAACGACCCGACTGTTTAATAATGAAGTTGTAATATGTATGTAATATGTAATAATAATGAAGTAATGAAATGCATCACGTTCATTTTCGAATGATTCCTAACAAAAGTAACGCGTTCCGCGTCGTTGGAAAATCCATTTTTGACGTTTTTCCGTTTTCCGCTACGTCGTGACCATCGGTTGACTTTTATTCTAATTGATAAAGTTTCGTCAGGTGAAAGTGGCGTTTGCGTTATTTCGCCAATAAAGCATTCCATCCCGCGAATCAGTTTCATAACTCGAACGTACGCGGTAAATCGACAAGAGCAATTTATACAGCTCGTCGGCTGTTCGTTATGGCCGTTGGTGAGAAGAAGCAGCCCTGGAAGATAGAAAATAAAACGGTCGACGGGCGAAGGTAGTAGTGAAAGTATTGGCAAACAATCTCAAGGATTCTGAACTAGCAGGTGTGTCCTCGATCGTTCGAAGGAACTCGAAAGGTCACACCTGCCACTTTTTGATGCTTTCTACCGATAATCATTGCAACAATATACGCGTCTCATAAACAAATACGCGAACCAAACGCGAGTCGTTGTTTCAACGTCGTGCTACATCGCGCTAGCGTCGCTGTCAAATACTTCTATGACAAAGAGCAACGTCGAAGAAATTATTTCCGTAGATGTAGTTGCCGCCAGGCGCGACTGCGGAGCGAAGTCCCGCGAACCGAAGAATTTTTATGACGCGAACTTTAACACACCTGTAAATCTATTCTTTGTACGTCGTGAAACGCTTTATTCGCCGTTTCGTTCCATCTCTCGCGCGCTGTCCTACTCACGCTCCCTTCCAAGAGCGCTGCCAAAATGGCGAAGGAGAAAAAATTTACAAGTCCACGAGATGTCTGGCTCTTCCGCGGGACCAGCCTGAGTGCATCGGCCTCATAGGCAGGGCCTGCAATCTCGCCAGGGCTGCCTCGCGGACGATAGACTCCCTGATAACGGCTGCTGCACTCGCCACCGCTCGCTTCTTCTCCTCTTACTCGTCTTCGCTGAGAGGGCGCCACTCTCGGCTCCTCGCGAGCGAGCTTCGGTGTTTGATTTTACGGCCGCTGTTTAGTAACACCCAGTATGTAACTTTCACGCAAATTACTTTGAAACTTTGGCGAAACGAGGTCAGCCGAATTCAGCGCTAATAAAATACACTCGGATAGCCAATGGCGGCCAAACGTATAATCTGTGACGCGCGCAGCTCTAGAGTTGTGCTGGAAGGCTAACCGAAACTTCGCTTTGACTTTCTCATTTCCTCCGCGATGAAACTCGATACGAAAATCCTGATGAACTACCAGTCCGCTATTTTCTTCTCGCATGCCGAGATCGAGCGTTTTTATGAGCAAAAACGTTGGTCGGATTAAAAAAGTAATCGAAAATATGGAAAGACTTGATTGGAAATAAGAGACGCGACTAATTAAAGGAAAAGAGGATAGCGGAAATTGTTTGACTAGTGGAAGAATTGAAAAGAATTAGAGATATGCCACTCGATATCCATTCACGTGAAAATGTGTCGAGGGATCTTGATTTCGAATTCGCATTTACTCTCGACGTCCGTCTCGACATCTTTAGAGAGTTCGGCTCGAGTTAATTTGAAACGAGCGTTCGAGATGATCGGACGGCGAACGAAAAACGAATGCCACAACGACGTACGCATCGACCTCTGTTATATAACCTTCGCTGTAAAAATATCGCGTGTCGGTGAACGTTTTGTCGACTTCCGTCAACACCAACTGCGACGTTGTCGCGCAGACCGCTTTTGGAATAGAACTGCAAATGAGGACGTTGCTCCTGACGTTGCGAATACGCTTACAGAGTTTTACGTCATTGACATAAGTGTAACTGCATTTACATTGCAATTAGAATTTAAATTAACTTCGCCTCCCGCGCTTTTTATGTAGCCGCTTCTGATTGGTCGGCGCGCGTGTCGTCGTAAATTATGCTACGTACACAGATGCTTCGCACCTGCGAGGCGGCACAAAGACGAATATACTTTGTATAACAAAATATACTGCAAAATTTCGAGGTTATGTTAAATGATGCATATATAAACTCGTAGAAAAAGATTTCGTACAGCTTGAACATTTTTCTAATATAGAATTGTTGAGTAGTCTATTTCATGAAATATACCGTGACAAATTATTTTTATTTTATAAATGCCATAACATACGTAAACGAAGCATTTCCGTTAAACGCTATTTTGAACAGTTTAATCAATCACGCATTTACGTTCGAGAAGCATTTGAAACACTCTTGAACAATTCGAAAGCGCAAGTGTACGGTTACTTCAAATTCGAAGTTGCAAATGAAATTAACTGTACACAGGAGTCAATATAAACCACTCCACATGTACAATAGATCTCGTCTAACATGATCTTATGTACAGTTACCGTTTACATAGAAATCAGTCAACAAGGCCACGCCCGCCGGGCAATCGAATTCACGAAGCATTCCGTTAAGTTGCAGACCAGATGCTGTAATAACGGCGTATGCTAATAAAGTTATTACACGCCACGAAAGCGATTTTATTACAGGAATATGCCAGACATCTGTCTGCACATGCTCGACGTCCGAGCGAACACGTCTCGAACAATGCGATACACGCGATTCTAAAATGTGGGAAAAAATGGTCCGTCGATATGATCTGGTGGAAACATAACTTATTTAACAACGCTTTCCCAATGTTTATGCACCGGAGAAACTCCAGAGAAAAACGAACAACTTTTGACCGATTATTTACGAAAATCGCCGGCAACGGTTCGATGATAAACCGAATACATGTGAAACAAGCGGGTGTATAATTATCGCCCGTGGCTGATAAAGCGTTTATTTCATCACGACAAATTTGTTTATACTGTTTCCGACAATCGCCTGTGCCCGACGAAAGGCGTTTGCAGAAATAATACAATTACTCTCAATTAAGTAACAACTTCAGCCCCCGTAAACTACCAGCAAGTTTGCAATATCCTGCAACTCTGACGGAAATTTTCTCCTCGTGGCGTTCGCTTGTTTTTTGTTTTCGAATTTTGCACGAAAACTAATTTTTGGCAAAATGTAAAC